>JAVQJL010070637.1:0-95835 GCA_036024295.1 Nannoperca obscura
CGCTCTCTCGCGCCCCCCCCCCCCCCCCCCCCACTCATTGATCATGTATTCCAAGCAGTTCCTCGATGACCAACCTGCTGTTAGAGTTGCTGCTGTAGTCGAAGTTGATTTAGTTGAGCTTGTCGTGCCTGAACTCTGAGGGACCATTCTGCTCAGAGGCTGTAAATTACATTTATTTACAAGGAGGATCAAGAGAGGTCTGTGAGATCTGTGTTTATGTTGTGTGTGTCCAAAATCAAGTTGATAATGCTTTCTAATAAGACATTCTTTAAAGCAGGTATAAAAGTTTGAACTAATTGCATTGTTAATAAATACTTTACTAATGCTTTATAGATCAGTTAAGGAATAAATGGAACAACGTTGGGGTTGCCAGGTTGGTAAGCTGGCTCTGCTACAAGGGTAGCTTTTAATTTTTTGTGCTAAGCTAAACTAAGCGACCCAGCTGCTGGATGCAGCCATATATTTAACAGACAGCTATGAGAGTGCTATCAATCTTCTCATCTAACACTCCTCCAAATATTAAACATATTTCCCAAAATTACAAAATATTCATTTTATTCAGCAAAAAGCATCCTCCGATAAACTGTTCACTTACACTTACCTTCTGGAAAAGAGCTGCAGAGCATCTGGAACAACATCCATTTATTAAGAACCTATTGACATTTACATCTGTAGAGGCGATGGACTGTTTTCTGGTTTCTCATTCTCTAAAAGGCCATCATGTCTGCAGTTTTATATGTTAATAAGTCATTAATAAAAGGGGTTTTGGTCGCAATTCATCAAGTCTGCAGTTGTAAATGTTAATTTGTTGTTAATAAATGAATTGTGGTCCAGATGCTCTCCAGCATTTTCCAGAAAGTAAGTGATCAGTCTTCCTGATGAATTATAAGACCATTAATCATTAACAGTTAATAAATGCATTAGTTACAACATATAAACAATTTATAATGCAATTTTTAAAAAGTGGGGCCACTACTTCTGACACAATTTCAGGATATTCCCCGGGTGGCATCCTAACCTCACCTAAACCACAAATCCCCGCTCAGTCTAGACCACACGGGAAACTCTCACAAAGAGCTGTGGCTGAAGTTTGGAGAAGACGGTGAACACAAACAAACTTTGTCAAGTGATCTGCTCTTTCTCTCTCATCGGTGCAACAATCCTCATTCAGCCTGAGGCTAAGATCCTCTTTGTCTGAGTAACGTCACGTAACTACCTGAAGCCAAGGGACTCATATCTATTTCCAATCTCTAGCTCCACATCCCTCCCTTGGCTCAGGCCTCAGCTCAGCCACAGACCAGCTATCCCATTGCTTGGACAAAGGAAGCTTCACTGGAATGTAACTCATGCCTGCACATATGGAAAGGACAAAGCCTTCTATTCTCCTCTAGCAACAACACCACCTTTTGTCTTATCTTACAAGAAAACACAATACGAGCATTTATCAGCAAATAATTTAAGATTTACAAACAGTCTGAACATTTAGTTAATTTAAATATTCACACTGTGCTCATTAATGTAATGTGTAAGGGCTGGTGTATGTACATACAAGTTTCCAGAAGAGCTGATTAGCGGGGAGATAAAGATACAAGCCAGGGCTTATTTGTGTAAAGTTATACTTAGATGTATGTCATGGTACAGAGAAATGTACATGACTAAGTACAACACACATACGCAACTGGTGATACAAATTATCAGCAACTCAATGAAAAGTAATGCCCACACACTTAAACCCAGACATACACACACTCAACCTTGGAGCATCTAGATTAGATGGTTTGTGTATGAGGCTTTATGCATTATGATCTTATACATGTGGTTAACCCTTACATAATCTAGTGGAGACTCTCCTCTGCAGACAATGTTTGATTTCTTACATCAGGCTTAACATCTACACTGTCCTTCTGTGCTGACTTCTTGCCCTCTAGATTAAATGACTGCTGCAGCCTCCTTCCATTCCTCTGCTATTACCATCCTCGCCTTCTCTTTCCCTTCCCTGTCCACTTTTTATTTTATTTCACAATGTGAAAGTATCTGCTGTATATACCAACGGAAGGCAGCAGACCTAACCCACCCTGGCATGGTGACTTGGCATATATATAAATGCAGAAGAACTTAGTATTGTTGAAGTAGACCTGTGCCTAGTTTAGTACAGTGGGCTGCTTCTAAAGTCAGACATCGCGTAGGATGTCATACTGGTACATACTGCACTATATCATTCATAAGACAAGGTGGAGATAAAGTAAAGGCTGAAAATAGCAAAGAAACTAAGTATAACTTGAGTTTACAGCTTATAGTTTTACGCTGAATATTGTGCTCATTACTTCATTACAAATCCTTAATAAACTCTATCTCACCTGCTCTCTCTCCCTTATGTCAGAATCCTAACACAAACATCACCCTGTCCACTCCCCAGGTGCTGCCTCTTTTGCTTTTCTCTTTGTCCTGCTAGCTCTTTGCAATTAAGCAAATGGGTCATTAATTAATCGCTGCAGGCAACAGGACACACCAGGAGTTAATCAGACTAGATGGATGGACTGCTGCAAGAGCGTGACACACAAACACACATTTGCACACACACATATGCCCACTTTCACAAACCATTGACATTTCTGAAAAGTGAGCCTCCAGTAAGATGTGCATCATTAGAATTACAGAAAATGGCAGGAGTTGATGAAAAGCTGCTTGATCATTGATTTGTGTTGTCAAACTGTGCTGAGTGGCAGTTTCTTCTCAGAGGAAACTTTGGTTGAAACCTTGCCTCAGGCCATCAACATTCAGACTGAGACAAGAGCATATTTTTTCCCAGCATGACGGTACACAGCTCAATCGTTGAAACTGAGGACTGCTGACGAATCATTTTCATGAAGTATATACAAACAGGGCTATTGACGGAAAAGCCACACAGGATTCTTATAGGCTGGATTCATACTGAGCAAATTGGTTTGATAAGTACAGGGCCCGTCCCAGGCAGGTGTAGGCTCAGTGCTGAGACATCACTTTGGCTGTTGAGACAGAGGCTGATTATGAAAGCAGATGTTTCTCAGACCTTTTCTGCTTTAAAAGGTGGCTTTCTCTTGAGTCACATAAAGCATTTCTTTTCATTTTTCTCTGGCTCTCTCCCTCTCTTTCTGATGTGTGTGTTTGTGCAATAGATGATAGACTGATTGGCGTAGGACTGAAGTAATTACATGCACAAATGTTGGGAATGTTCGGAATCTATACCAGCAGAGAAGAATACCAAATGTGTCCCACACCACACAACAGAACATGCAAAAATTTGAGGCTATTATTACCATAAATTACAATTAAAGCTAAGTAGGTCTACAGCTAACAATTATTTCCATTATAATTATTATTCTGCTGATTATTTTCTCAATTTATCATTTTGTTACAGTGAAATGGTGAAAAAGGCCTTTACAGTTTCCCAGAGTTGAAAGTCCAGATTAAACCAAGAAAAAATCAGTTTTCTGTCAAGACAAAAAAAAAAAAATCTTCACATTTACCAGCAAATGTTTGGTAATTTTTATAAAAAATTTACTCATGCAATCAATCGATTATCAAAATAATCAAAATTCTGCTCTAAATCTAAGACAAATTATAAGCCACTTATGACCCCACCTTCACCAAATACACACAGATCACATGCCGTCAAACTTCTCCAGAATATCATGAATAAAGAGGTTTTCTTCGATTTTTCAGGTAGTCAACAAAATGCTGTATTAATTGTTCTCCAGTAGATGGCAGACTATTAAAGATTGTAGCCCATTTGGCAGATAAACCAAACCTGTTTCAGCACTTAAAATTTATGATTATTTAAAACTGGAAGAAAGACAAAAGGCCCCATTTTTTTTCACCTATCATACAGCCTCTTGAAGCTTTGTGTGGGGCACAAATAACCATGTGACATAATTTCCTTCCCATGCCATTGAGTCAGAGGGGGAAAGGTGTTTCTTCTTCGGACATCCTCTCTTTTCCTTTAACCTCACACGCCGACCTGCCTGCCCTTTTGAGGCCTGTCAGCAGGAAGAAGAGAGCAGTGGAGAGCGAGCCGGGCCAACGTGTCAAAGGACAGGACGGGACAGTAATGACACAGGATGTGAGTTGTTTTGTCCAGTGCCCTCAGCGATATCTGATCTGCCAGAGGAACAACAAGAGGAAGGATGGTTGACAACATCAAGGAGAAGCTAAGACTCTCCCCTGGACAAACCTGAAAACACTGCTGTTGTGGTGGTACTATTACAGTAAATATATGCAGAACATGTGAGGTAGACTTTTACTGATTAGAAAATGCTGGCAGCAAACATACCAGCAATGAAAATACTCCAGATATGAACCACATGAACCATCAGTAAAATATCAACTAATGTTTTTAGAGAAGACTCTCCCCAGCAAAGTGAACATAAACTGATTGGCCAAAACCCATAAACCCTGCTGGGAAGAAAAGGAGTTGTGACTAGTATACTCAATATTTGCACTTCATCACTGAGCCAACAAAACGCTAAGGATGTGGAGTGGGGGATTACATATATCTAGTAGTGTGTTTGATCTAATAGTCTACGTAAGCAGAAGAAAAGAAATGTTTTATGTTGTACTTACTGACTAAATGGATTCATTTGTTTCTTGCTGCACTTTTGTAATCAAATTTCCCTTCTTCATTAAGATAATTACTCAGACAGTCTGGGAGAACAGAGCCTGAGACAAGACCAACTACTGTAATTTAATTAGAAAGACGTTCCTTCACTCTGCTGAAGGTGCACAGTGGACGGACAGACACACAGACACACAGACAAACAGGAAGAAAGAACTCTTCAACTGGGTCATTAAAGTATATAGCCAGTGAAGTACTAAATTTCATTATAGTGGGATTTATTACTCTGTACTTTCCACTCAAGCAAGAAATTGCCCCCGTACCTGAAGACCCAAAATGAAAGGATGGGACTGGCTTGTAAGCAGTTTTGCATTTGCTGGGATTGAATTCAAATTCAGTGTGAAGAGAGATTTTCTCCACCAGGTGGTGTAGCAGGGCTGTCAAAAACCTTCACAGGGACAAACTGAGACACAGCAAGGAGCAAGGGCCTGAAAGCCTGAACATAAAGCAGTGTCTTCTTGTTGATTTAAACATTATTTGTTTTGTTCAGTCCCAAGCATCCAGGTGTATTCGTTGCCATAGAAAACGAGATATTTACTGTGATTAGACTGTAGAGGAGCAGATAAGCTCTCAGGCCACTACAGTAGTAAATTTCACTGTTTGATTCCTATCTTGAACTGAAGGTCAAGTGCGGTATTAGAGTGCAGCCACAGACTAGTATGCCATTAAATGAAAACCTTCTGACTCAATTTTCTCTTTAACAACTGCAATAAATCAGAGGAGTGCCACCGCTGAGCAGAGCGTGCCTCTAACCCAGGTCCTGCCAGTTGTTCCCACCCTGGCCAGTTAGTTCAGTATTGATTCTCTGTCTTGCTGTGATACCACTATAACCATCTAACCTATGAATACTGCGCTCACAGCACTGCTCTGGCCTGAAATCCAGTAAAGGCTGCCCTGCAAGGGGAGAGGAAACACCAGGAGAGGAAAGACTCATCTCGCCCTCTGGGCTCTGGACTGTGGCCATCTGACTAAAAACTAGTCTACCTGCATTAGCCTCTACACCTTTCACCCCATCTCCTCTCACCATGACACATCACATACCTCCACCCCACTCACACATACAGTCTTAAAAAATTGCTCTCACAGCGCTGTGATAAATCATTCAGTCCATGGGCAACTTTTGTCATTATGGCAGAATGGATTACCAAGCATGCCAATGGAGCCAGTGCCTATGAGCTTCTGAGTGTAGGGGCCTGAGACCTAGATAAAGTGAAGGGTAACCCCCTAGGCACGGAAGTTAAAATGAAAAATCTAAAATATAGAATTTGTTTCTGAGTAAATAAATCAAGCTCTATGTGAAATAAATCATGAGTGTGACAGGACACTCTAGAGGAGTGGTCCCCAATACTGTGGGTTTGGACTTCTACACAAATGAATGTTTACTTGTGAAATATTGGATTATGGCCTCTAAGGGCCTTTTCACACCTGAAAGTCAGAACCAAGCTCCAAACCAAGGTTCACACTTGTGTTACATTTTATACTTCTGATGCATTTGGTTACGGTTTCACATTACAATTGTGCGAGCGTACAAAGAACTATACATAAAATACATACGTCCTGTCGCAATCACCTACGTGAGCGGAGTCTCCCTATCCTTGCAAATGATTGGTTTGTAGACAGGCGCGTGTCTGCTGTTGGTGTGTTGTCAAGTCAGCGGGTAGCCCTCGATCCCAGTTTGAATGAATGGAGGAAAATGAATAAACAGATTAAATGCTTACAATAAAACAATCAAAGAACAAAAATCATTGGTTTAACTGCTCACTCAACTCGTGTCCACACTTAAGCCATAATGTGGGCTGAAGGGTCAAAAGAGGGCATTACTTTATTTTAAGAGGCACAAAGGCACAAGGCAAAAAGGGCTACTACTGTAGAGAACAAGCTCATTTTACAGTCACCAATCACCTGTTTATAATCCCACCAGCCGAAAGTCCTGATTGACTCAGGAAATATTTTCAATAGCCTCACAAAAATTGCATTTCAATTCTTCTAAAACACAATGAAAGGATAATAAAAGTAATATTTCCATTCCATTGCCATACAGCTGCATATCTCTGCTTGCTCGGTCAGACCCCTCTACTTATGTGATATAATGATTATCCAGCTCAAGCTCAAGGCGTGTGCGGATCTGCTCCCACCTGTGCAGAGGTAATTACAGTTTCACTCTTCTCCTCTCCAACAGTCATTGGGAACAAGACCATAACTCTGAAAGTGAGTCACTACTTAACCACACATAGATCTGCCTGATGTAGAGTAACATACCTGCACACTCGCACGCAGACACACTCATATTCCCCCTCCACACACACAAACACCATTCTTACAAGCACACATGCTCATAAAGTTGACCTCATTTTGAGGGATTTATTGCATTCTAATAAGCATCAATGTGATTTAATACAGCAAGTAATATTCATTTTTACAGAACAATTTAAGACTCCTGGAATCTGTACAACAGCAGTGAAAATTATTTAATATAGAAAAATATATTAAGTACCATAATCAGCACATCCCCACCAAATCTTTAGCTTTATCAATTACAGAGGCACACACTTGCAAGACCTTTAACATGTTCCAAAATGTTACCATGTGAGAGTTCAGAGGTAGACCACAAGGATTGAATGAACTCTGTTCCAAATAATTCCAAAAGAAAAACCTGGAAGACCTAGACCAAGAAAATCAATTTGTGCTTGTACATGAAAATCAACTGTACTCAAGGACTATACATATATTATGTATTACCTTTATATTAAAAGATAGAACTTCATGATTGATATCTATCTTTATATATATATATATATATAAAATTTCAAACACCAGTACACACATAAAGATAATTTCCCCCTATCAACAGTCAAGATAATATTCTTTGGATACATATCATCTACTGTTTCCATGACGTTTATTTATCCATGACAGAACACTGCGGGACTTTCTTTTTCTCAAAAGTAGCTAAAGGCCAGCCAACAAATCACAAAACGGATTGAAAAGTCTTATTTCATATGTGTTAAACATGTGACTATGTTTCTACAGAGTCCCAGTTCCTCAGGTGATGGTGTTATTCACTCATCGTAGAGTAATGTGTACAATGCTGCATTTCCAGTCAAGGGTGTGTTCATAAGGGTGTGTTTGTAAATCAAGCCCACAGACTGTCTTTTGTTTATATCTTATGTTAAAATATAAATATCTTTATATACAGTCTATACTTGAGCTTGACAACCTGATATATAAAATATATAATATAAAAAAACAAAGAGAAAGTCACATTGTTTATATTAATTGAATTAAAAGAAATACAGTCTGCTGTAAATTTAAAAGACAATGGTCAATTGTGAGGGACTGTGAACAATGCAAGATAACAAGCTTTTGTGGAAGGAAATTTGGCCCAGATTAAAAAAAGATAGTCATATTCTCTGCTGCACTTCCTCCCTAACCAGTGTTCAGCTGGTGTGTTCACAATGCAAATCAGAAATGTTACGCTAGCAACACACCACGACTACTCCATTTTCAGAATCTATTCTAAACATCTAATGGTAGCTTTATGAACACACCCAATTACTACACACTTGCACCACGACAGACACAAATAAAATGCAATGAAATCCAAGATAATTACACATGGTCCATTAACATTTTAAATCCTTGGAATTGATTTGAAAATCAATTTTAGCATGTCTGCATTACAGGACAAACATTGTTTCTCCTGTTAGAACATTGTAGTTTGATTCCATTGTGCTGGTTCAGTGAATCGCAGAAAAATATCTATTTCAAACAGATAATTTGACTGTGTCCTGATTTGTTTTTGTTTTGCTTGTGTTGCTGTTGTTCATCCTCGTGCAGCCACTGAGTCCTCCTGGAAGGCACTGTTGTCATAGAGATGCTGATGTGTCTCTGGGTCAAGGCTCACTGGGGCAGTCAGTGGGACTTCATACAAGGATTCTCCTTCTGTTACTGTGATCACAGTGACATCTGGTGGTGAATCAGCAGAAATGCTCTCTTTTGTCTCCTCCTCAACCCCCAGGGCCTTCAGGATGTCGCACTTACACATGGGGCAGGTCCTCCTCTCCAACAGCCAGGGCTCGATGCAGGCTTTATGGAAGATGTGGTCACATGTTAACACTGTCACCACTTCGTCTGCCTTGTAGGATTCAATGCACACAGCACACATATGTGAGTCACAAGTAGTTTCCTCGTCCCCTCTCTTGAGCGTGCGTACTTGTAGACGCCCAATCGCCTTCTTAGCCTCAGATTTCAGCCTTCTCTCAGCGCGTCTATGCATATTCAAATTGTAGAGACGATTTGCAGAGATAAACACAAAGTAGGCGATCGAGGCTGCTGTCACGATGAAGAAGGCGATGGACAGGAAGTAAAGCCAGTAGGTGTCCATCCAGGGCCCATGAGGGCTGCCAACAATAATAAACATCTGAACATCTGTCCCATTCCTCACCAACGAGACAACCTCCATGCCCTGAGTGTTTCCAATCATGATGGCCACAATACCATCAGCATCTGAATGTGCCATGTGAGTGGTGCTGTTTCCACTGCCATCCACATTATACACCACCACACCAGCTGCTCCTTGACGTTTGGCAGCATTGATCTTCTCGCTGAAGGTGCAGTTGCCCCTTTTCACCAGGGCTATCCAAGGGGGGAAGCTGGAATTGCGGTTGTACACAGGATCTGAGCCACAGCCTTTGGGGTCTCCCTTGGGAAGTGTAACAATGCCTGAAGCTTTTTCCACGGGAGAGCTTCGGCCATACACCCCACACTCGCAAAATTTGCTCGATGTTTCATTGTCGCTGTTAACATAGCTTATTTCCACCATGGCTGTCCAAAACACCATGGCAGCTGAATAGTGAACAAGCCCCGACAAACACACTAAAAGCAGCAGACAGTGTGGTGTCTTCTTACCCATGGTAACGCTCTTCTTAAAAGAACAGGAAGCCCTCTGTTAGCTTCTTTAGCTGCTTTAAAACTCCTTTGTTAGTCCCAGTTCTTGGTTTGTTTCGAACCACAGCGATCTGAATCCAGCTACGGTTTCACCCAACCTGCCAGTAATCTGATATGAGCCTTTGGTAACATAACACGAGCTTCGCGTCAGCCACTCACCTCTCGTTATCTTCCTGAACCTTGAACACTGAGCAGTACGCACAGAGGGCAGGGTGCTGGTATTCAACAAGTTGAAGTACACAAAATACACAGACCTGTGCTGTTTCGAGGGCCAAGGAACAGCATACGAGAAGGCAAGATGCGATAAGCAAAATGATAAGGATAATTTTCTGGACATAGGTCAGTTACACAGAGCAATCTTGTGAAACTAATAAAAGCTGCTGACTTTTACTTGTGTCATGATGAGAAAAGCAACTCAACCAGTTTTTCTGGTTTGGCTTGTTTCCTTCCCCTATTTGCGACCAACAAAGACAGCTTCCTTCTACAACACATTTTAACAAACATACACAGACACATTATATATGTGTCTATTAAATCACACAGGATTTGCACACAATCATATAAAAAAGGCTTCCCATGTGTTTGGATATCTAGAGGCACTTAAAGAGCTTTATTCCACACAGCTAGCATACCAGTGACAACTGAGATGGAACAGGGCATTGACAAGTTTCCATTGTATCTTCTTACACACAAGTTAAAGCACGTGCGCACACACACACACACACACACACACAGAGAGGCTTCCAATGACAAATGAGATGGAGAGGTTTCTTGCCAAGATGCTATTTTACCTCAGTTGTCCAATACACACACAAACTGCAATAGACTGTGTACAATACAATGTGTAAATAAAAGAGAGCCTGGTACTTCTTTGTACAGCTGCAGCTCAGTTTTTGATAACAGGAACAATGGTGATGCTTTCACGCTTAAATTCTTGAAACTGAAATAATTACCACACAGCAGAATGTATCCCATGAATTAGCTATATATTAACTACAGAGAAACATAAAAACAAAGCATCCCACTATATTGGTGTGAATTTAAGAACTACATTTTCAAGATTTCCTCAAAGACTTTGTATTCCAATAGTGGCATCTACTGGTTGGATAAGGGTCTGGTCAAAGGCAATAACAAACCTGAGTCACTCAGAAATCCAGGCCTAAACACTGTGAATAATAACAGCTGATACCTGATATAAGTGTATCTCATGAATACAGATGATTTAATGCCAAAGATATTTCGTAATTTTAGCGGTATTCAATATTGTAGGCCAGTCTGGTGATGGCATAACACCTACATAAAAAAACCATGAAGTCACATCCTATCTAGACCCAAACGGTTCACTGTTAAATAAGTTAATTAGACACTCACTTGTGAATAAATACAAACATATGCCGTATATATTATAGCCACCAAATTGTTTGATGTTTAAACCTCAGCCTAAATGTTATGTTCTCCACTTAGTAATGAAAAGTGGCATTATGAAATAAAATGGTCAATGGGAGAAAGTGTGTTGTGTCTAATAGACTTTAGAAAAATGATGACATTAAAAATAAACATTTGGAAAAGTAGCAGAAGGAAATAGCATTTCATGAATTTGAGCTGTTTGAAATTTTTTAACTGTATGGAAATATTTCATACTAGTCAAACAACAAGATGAGTCACAAATGTTTAACAAAAGTCACAAGACAAGCCTATTTACTCACTGGTGTCTAGTCACAGCAAAATGAACACTGTTTTGATTTAGAGTAATCTATCACAACAAGAGAAGCATCTGCAGCCTAATGTGGCTGATGTGCTGTGCCCACTAATGCGATCAAAATGCCAGGCAAACTCTACAATTCATTATTTGGAAATCAAGAAATCATGCTCAGTGTTTTGCATTCATATAACCTGCTAGGCCTGCTTAGTTCAGCACATGCAAACCCCATCGTTTAGTTCAAGGCCGTTGAAAGAAACACAAAGCAACTTACTATTTGTTCTGCAGGTCTGTCTGTGCAGTGAAGATAAACTGCCCGTCAGTGGGACGTCTCCTGAGCGTGTAGAAGTGTGCGCACGTTTGCCGGTCTGGATTTGGGGAAAATATGGGGGCATGTCCAAACAAGCCTGACACCCAGTCACGCGCACACGCGCACCCTTTTTCTCTCACACAGGTCTACTTGTTAGGTGTCTAATAAGAGTTGTAATAGGAGTAGGTTATAGCCTAAAGTTTAAAAATACATACAATGTGACTAAAATAAGATATAACTGTCTATACTGACACGATACGCGGATGGAAACTGAGAGATGCGGATGAAAAGTCCGAAATGTCAAGTATCAAGCTAAGTGGTTGAATTGAGATGACTGTGTCACATAGACCACATGTTATATGTATTGTTATATTTATTGTTATATTGCTTCCTTGTTTTATAGGCCTGTGACCAAACACGTGCCTTGCAAGGCAGCTAAATTCGCGAGATCACACGATAATCCGAACGTTCTGCGTAACAAATCATCTGTGGCGCGTCAGGTTCATCAAAAATAATGTTTTTTCATTAACTTTTCAGTATACCAAAACTGCAAAAAAATTGTTAACTAACTCCTGACATTTTATTTGTAGCCACTAACCAAAATGCACATAAAAGTAGCTAAATTATTAGTTATATCTCCAGTTGGTGATAAGATCAAACATGATTGTAAAAGTAAAGCTTTCTAATCTGCAGAGCTCCAGATCTTACCCTATATTATTTCCACAATAATATTTACATATTTACATATGTACATGTGTGTTATATTTCCGTCACCAGTAAAGACAAATACATTGTTCACATCTAAAGATGAGTTAAAGAGGCTTGAATTACACCCCTGATGCGCCTCAAGCTGGAGTGTGTTCAAGTCGACTGGAATGACTTGGAACTCGTGATGCCCCATTCTTGGTTGCGCCAGACCTTAAAAGATGCTTTCTCCCCCCCCAGTAATCTCTCTCTTTGCAGCTAGTAGACGTAGTGTAGAGTTAGATGCAGCATTTTCAAGCAGCTTCAGTCCACTTTTATTAGCCTATTTGCGAGCTTGTTAAAGTACAGAGACATATGACTCCTTGGAATAATTGCTAATTTCACTTTATTGACTCAAATGACCATGAATAAGGTTGCAGTTCTGCAGAAAAAGAAGAGAAAAGACTTTATACCTTACTTTCTAGGATTTGTGATATTTTTGTATTGCACGGTCCATCTTGTGTCATTTACAGCAAAAACTGTTCAGGAAACCCACTCTACCAGGGTGCGTCGTGCTCTTGGTAAGAACATTTTTAATATGTATTATGTGTGTGATGTTTTTTATTTGATAGTCTTTTTAAATCTTTAAATATTCATAGATGAATTCGTTCTATTATTCTAATATATTTAACGTGTCATTATACATGTCACGGCTCATTTTCGTGTGTTAAAAATTTGAGTAGCCTTTAATCAATTGTGGCTCAGCAACTGTGGCAGTTTTGCTCAACTAATCCTCGTGTCTTACAGGCATGAAATGCCGTGTAACTGCCATTAAGAGGTGAAACAATCTCGGAGCAGTAGACTCCAGAAACTGGTTTAGGGTGACAGAGTTTGTCAGTGATGTGTGTGTGTGTGTGTGTGTGTGTGTGTGTGTGTGTGTGTGTGTGACCTGCTGTTTCAGAGAATGAGACAGAATGCCTCTCACCACAGTCCTCCGAGTTCCCTGAAGGCTTCTTCACGGTGCAGGAGAGGAAGGATGGAGGGCTCGTCATTTATTTTATGCTCATTTTTTACATTCTTGTGGGTGTCGCAATAGTCTGTGATGATTACTTTCTGCCGTCTTTAGAAGTGATCAGTGAACGTAAGTGAGACGATGTTGCATGTGTACGATATCTGTGTGTGTGTGTGGGGGGGGGGGGGGGCTGCATGATCACACTGTATATTATCATATCATGTAATGTACTGTAATTATGGGAATAATGATGATTTATAAACTTAGATTCTCACTAGGGCAAACTTTAAAGGATTAGGCTGTAGGCCACAGATATTGCTGGATATTTAAATGTGTGGATATATTGTGTAAATGGTTAAGTCCATACATACAATAGGCTATGGGGTATCTATAATTGATTTTTAGTTGGATTTTAAATAAATGAAAATAACTTTTACCAGGGTGTGGTTGTGGTGTTTCCACTCTGTGTTTCTACCTTTGTTTTAGATGAGGATGTGTGTTAGTTTGTCTTGTTTTAACCAAGCAACAGTACAAAACCCAATTGTATTCAGTTTAAATTATATAAAACAGAGAAAAGCTACAAATCCATATATTTCAGAAGCAAATGTGCAGCATTTTTGCTTGATTAAATGAATGAAATGATTAATGTATTATCAAAATTAAATCAAAACTGTTGATCGACTAATCAAATAATAAAACTATTGTTAGTTAGCTGTAAACGTAACAGAGTGTGGATAAATTACAAACATGTACAATATAATGAAGTCCCATACTTTAGCAATAAATATAACTTCAGGTATTGTTCAGTTTGTAGTATTGTTGAATTGGATTGCGTATGATCAGGTGTTTCTGTCATTTTGTACAATTTTGTGGCTTGTATCTCTCTCAGGTCTGGGACTGTCTCAGGATGTAGCAGGAGCCACGTTTATGGCAGCTGGAAGTTCTGCACCTGAACTGGTCACAGCCTTTCTGGGTTAACATGCATTATTATAACAATGATTACAACCAGCATCATCATTGTGTCCCTTCCCAACCTGATGAACTGTGACTTCACCACCATATGGGAACAGGAAGGGATCTGTGTTCTTTGCTTGGGATTCTTCTCAGCACTTTATTTGCTCTCCAAACATAATGTCCTCTTCTTCATCAATGCCTCCACATTGTCCCTGTCCTCAAAGCTAAGCTGTGCTCTGCATGTGTGTCATGTGTTAGGTGTGTTTGTGACAAAGGGAGACATCGGGGTCAGCACCATTGTGGGATCAGCAGTCTACAACCTGCTAGGAATCTGCGCAGCATGTGGACTTTTGGCCCCTATGGTACATTCTTATATAATCACACGCCCACAATATTCAGACAGAGATTACCCACGTATTAACAACTTGGCACATTTACTTGGTCAAAGCGGAAGAGTACATTTTGTTGTGTACGCGGCAAAACATTTATTTTTGTTTCCTGTATCAGGCAGGGCGTCTCACCTGTTGGCCACTGTTCAGGGACTGCTTGGCATATGGCATCAGCGTTGCTGCTGTTATTGCTATCATTTCTGATAACAAGGTGTTCTGGTAAGTGTGTGGGTGTGTATTTGTGTGCACTGACTCAACATTGGAATATAGTTAAATGATCTTCAGAGCGTACACCGCCTACTAGTGAGGTGGCTGTAAAATACACAGCTGTTTATTGCATCTTGTCACACTGAGAACAAATTAATATATATCGTAGTTATCGATCAACATTTATTACACTGACAGTACAGAAGAATAAATGTCCCTTAAATTGCACAATATCGCATCATAAACAACAATTGTGGTAGTATTCAGTGTTTATGTCCACGTGTACTGGAATTACTTAATTTTGGTGACAGTAAGTATTAGCGGATTAAGAGCACAGCTTTATTACAATCAGGATATTGAGTTTTGTAAAAGCTGAACTACATTTTTGTTTTTAAAATAAAAAAGAAATCAAAACCAAACTGTAATACAAAGAAACATGGCCAAAAACAACAAAAAGACCCAGTAATGGAAACTACATGACAACACCAAAACAATGAGCAAGAGACATGCTTCAGATTAAAAACAATAAGTCTCCTCAATCCATTGATTTGTGTCATTTAAAATAACTGAAAGAATCACCTGATTAGGCACATTAAACACCTTTTGAGGTCATTTACACTGCATGTTTTCTGTGGTAAATCTTCTAAAAGCAAGGCCCATTTGATACAATATTGTCAGAGCTTTCAAGCGTATCCCACAGCCCTCCTCAGCAACTTGCTCAGATGTTATCACAGAGTCCTGGTCCCAGGTCCTGTACTTAGGTCATGTAAGTATAGGACAGTATGTCAAGTGCCATTCTCTGAAGTAGGCCATGGGATTTTGATCGAGAGCTCAAACTGTATGTTGTGTTCACAGGTATGACGCTGCCTGTCTGCTGCTGGTCTATGGCGTCTACATCGTGGTTTTGTGCTTTGACCTTCGTATCAGTGAGTTTGTCCTGAGGAGGCTTAGCCCTTGCTGCACCTGTCTGGGTAAAGGATCTGATGAAAAGACTGAGACGCAGCCCCTGATGGGCTGGAACGACGATACCAGTCTGCGAGTACACAGTCGCTCCAGAACAGACAGCGGGATCTTTCAGGACGACTCCGTATACTCTCACCTGTCCCTCAGCCTGCATGGCCTCAATGAGATTCCTGAAGGTAAAAACGCACTTCCTAGTGACACAAGTTTCCCAGTATTTTCAACACGATGCACATGGAGTTATCCACTTGCTGATGATACAAATCCACTTTGAAAATGTGTTTGTCTGCTTGCGTCCTGGCAGAGCATAAAAGTGTGTTTGCCATGCCAGAGAGCGACCTGAAACGTATCCTCTGGGTTCTGTCTCTGCCCATCATCACTCTGCTTTTCCTGACCGTCCCTGACTGCAGGAGAAGTTTCTGGAAGAAATGGTTCATAATAACCTTCTTCATGTCGGCCGTCTGGATCTCAGGTTTCACATACATAATGGTGTGGATGGTCACTGTTGTCGGTAAGATCATTGTTTTAACATTGCATTCTGCTGTGAGCTTGTGTAAAATCTGTACATTTATTTAGTCTTTTGAGGTTAGTCGCAGGTGTAAATCAGCAACGGGTTAAACAACCTTTGTGGATCACAAGTGATTTAAACTTGTGAGAAAAATGTCTGATTTGCAGAGTTGACTCACATGTTGGTCTGCTGGCTAATTCCTGAGATGCCATTGTCCTAGAAAGTTAAGAGGACTGTTAGCTCCAGTGGGCCATGTGCCTACCCAGCCACAGCAGGATTACAGCCTGCTTCACCCTCAAGGAAACAGTCATGTGAGCCCTGCATGTGTATACAGAACTACCCACAGGCATGTGCCCAAGAAGAGCTTTACTTCCCCCATCCACATTAGAGATGTAAATTATAAAACTGACCTAGGATCAAGCTAAAAGAACAGCTTCATCACATGATGGTGGTCGGTCTACTGAAGTATAATGAGATTATTATCCTGAAGTCGTCAGACAGACTCACATGGAAGGAGAGTTTAGTCTTATGAAAGAGCAGGCATGTGACGTAGCAGGTACAACTCAAGCATACATTGTGTGATTGAGAATATTTCCCTGTGGCTCTGCTTTGTATGTTAGCATCCCAGCAACGTCATAGTTAGCGATTCGAAGAACTCATGAAAGGTTGCAATACACAGAAAGGATGGATTCATATGAAGTGTTTGTTCAAAATATGTGGTTAATATTTGAGTACCAGTGGAGCTTACCTGAAAATATTTTTTACATTTAAGTATTACACACACATTACACCTGTTGAGTTTTGTAAGTTGTCATTTTACTGTTATTAGGGAGTTAAGTTAGTGGATAAGTGAAATTTTCTTCATAGTGTAGGGTTCAGTATTTCTCAAATCCTGGCTACAGCTCTACTGCCAGTATTAATGTATTAACTCTATAGCCACAGTTAAGATGGGCTCTTGTTTTCTCTCTAGCTTGATGCTGTTGGTGGAGGGGGACTCTGATTTGGGGTCTTTATTATGTTTACACAGGTGAGACACTTGGCATCCCTGATACAGTTATGGGCCTCACTCTGCTTGCTGCTGGAACCAGTATACCTGACACCGTGGCCAGTGTGATGGTGGCCAGAGAAGGTAAAAGTCACATTTTATCAGCTGCAGTTCACAACAGACCTGGATATAGTTCAAGGACAGGCAAAACAAAATAATTCATAATAAATAGTAATTTGCAGAGTTCCTTCTTCATAAGCAACACTGATTCATTCCCTAAATAACACCCAAATGTGGTAGCTGCCCAGAACAATTGTCTTCTACCAATTCATAGGTAACTCTTGATTAGCCATTCGCTTTGCCAACTCTTAATAGAGTTGAATCCAATATGTATGTTTTCTGTTAATCAGGAAAAGCTGACATGGCCATGTCCAACATTGTGGGCTCTAATGTTTTCGACATGCTGTGCCTGGGCCTGCCTTGGTTCATCAAGACTGCCTTTGTGGACACCAACAACCCTGTAGAGGTCAACAGCACAGGACTGGCCTTCATCTCCTCCATGCTCCTCCTTTCCATCATTTTCCTTTTTGTGGCCGTTCACTGTAATGGATGGAAGTTGGATTGGAAGTTGGGGATCGTTTCTCTTTTCTGCTACATCCTCTTTGCCACTCTGTCCATCCTGTATGAGCTGGGGATTATTGGGAATAATCCTATAAGACTGTGCAGGGACTGAGATCTGACCTCCACTGGACTGAAGCCATATTCTATGAGACTAACAAAAAAATTAATTAAGCCTATAAATATTTTTATGTCAAGAAAAGGAAGCTTGGTCCAACTCGCACGTACTTTTAAAGATTTTACACCACGGAAAACATGCTGCTCACATCTGAAAAGGATGATCTCCGTTAGTAATTTTACTTAAAGTGGAAATGTGCCAAAGATCATTCTTCTTGTGCATGTCTTCTCCAGAGCAGAATTAACAAACAATGAAAGTTATAAGATGTCTTCTGTCTCACTCAAGGCCCATAATTAGAAAATGTGCTGTAACAGGAGTGACTTAAAAAAAATTGCAGAACTGACAAGTCAGTTAAGTAATAAAGGTGTCAATTAAACTCATGTAGCCATATCCTTCTTTTCAAGTGGGTGGGTGACTTGAGACAAAAAAAAAAAAAAGACACCATCTACAAAACTCTGATAAGCTTTTATGAGCAAGTTCTTATTACCTATAAGGACGATACTGAGAAGAGCCACAAAAAAAACAACTTCCTTCTCTTGTCTTCCATTACCTATAAAGTAAAACGTAAGATGTTTTTATCAGTTAACAGCCAACTGCAAAGCTTACATGGTCTTTAGACAGATCTATTCTTAGGTTTGTAACAATGCCAATATGGTCAAGTGGCATCCCATCTCACTGAAACAAAAAGTACCACAAATCTCAGATCTGGGAATTTTAGAAGCTTCCTGTGACTAGTGTTGAAGACCACGCCTGATAAAATCCATGAATATTATATTCTCACTTTATTCCAATTGCTGCCTTTGTGATTACTTTCAAGAGGCCACTGTATGGCACTGTTGAGCAGTAGTGCCTAATAGATCACCACCTCTGGGTTTACACAATGTGAAGAACAACTTGAAGACTTAGATCTCAGGAGATTTTTCAACCACCAGGTTTAAAAATTAAAAAGTTTATTTGTTCAAATAAACTGCTTGATGAATTAAAAAGGGATTACAAAACAAAGAAGACAAGAAAGAACTATGTGGTGTGTGTGTGTGTATATATATATATATAAAAACAAAAAATGAAACAGTGGACACATGGATATGAAGTAATTGTGTTTTTAAAACAAAACAAAAGTAGTTGGCAAAAGGGCTGAATGCGGAAGTGTGTTAGCATGGCTTCTACAAAAGCTCTAGGCGTTGCGATCGATACGGACGTCCACCTCTCGCCCATTGATCTTGGTTCCATTCATCATCCTGCAGGCCTTGTCTGCACTCTCTGGAGAGTCAAATCTCACTGTCCCACAGCCCTTTGACTTTCCATTCTCCATCTTGATCTCTGCAAACATGACCTGGCCTGAAGTAGACAAGAAGGTCAGAGAGAAGTCTTTTGAGTAGTTTGTAAATTAAACAATAAAGACTTACTGTGCAATTCATTCTAAGCAAAAGACATACCACAGTGACTGAACTTCTCTTTCAGCTTTTGCCATGTCAGATCATAGGACAGCTGCAACAAAGACATGTATACTTCAATATTCAAAGCTAGATGAAATCAGTACAAGACGCAGAAAGATGAGTGCATCAAAAAAGTGTTTTCTACAAATACATCATAAAAAGAGTCAAACTCAAGAGGGGAAATGTGTAAACAGTCAAAACAGTACAGCATAATTCATCTAAATAACCCAATCATGAACTACTTATTTACACCATCATTACCATTTATATTAATGCACAACCAGCATGGGTTGTGTCCCATTAAAACCTCAATCAATATTAGGGGATCAACACAAAGAAAATGTATTTGTCAATGAAATAGTCATTACATAATTGGGGAGGTCTTAGGGATTGCTCTGTAACTCCCATCCTATTTAACATCTAGTTCTCTATACTACTATACTTACATTTCGGACAAAGATCTGACAGCCTGCTTTGGACCCAGAGCCTCTGTCAGACATGCCTCCACCCATGTGTCCCGGTCCCCCACCTCCATAGCCACCAAAGCCACGGTTCATGTCCATTCCTGACATGCCCATCCGGTCAAAGCTGGAACCCATCCGGTCCATTGACATATTGCTCATTCCACCACCTGCAAATAATACAGACACACACAGAAAATGAGAGCAACTTTAACTAATGTACTGTATATTTTAACAGGGTAGTATATGGCGGCTCCAGCTCGTTCCAGCCCTGCAAAGCCTGATCACAGATTTATATCAAGGAGATTTTAAGACAATGTTTAAAATATCAAAACTGCCACACACACACCACATCACAATACTATGCATTTCACAATCTTCCACATAGCTTTTAATTGAATGCGTGTCACTGATGAAGTGTGTATATACACTGTGAAACTGTATTTACATTCCATCACCTCAAAACAATAGCGGTCACAGGGAGCCCAATGTCACCATGACATTGTTTGTACAGGAAAAGCAGACTTTGGACCCATTTGTATTTCTTTGTCACCAACAAATTCCACAAGGAAAAGAGTCCGTAGATTTTTTGTACTCTGTGTACAATTCGATAGGCCCTATTTAAAATATGCAAGCGCAACATCAAGTGTAAAGCTGTGGCTCTTGGGCACACAGACTGTGTGGGCACCTCCAAGCACACCTGCTATTTTGGTTTCTTTATGTGCAGCAGCGTAACCTGGAGTCATTTGCACATGATTTAAAATCAAAGTGGACAGACGAGCATAATGACACTCTGGTGCGACACTCCACAAATCAGAGGCTGCAGATCTTAATATATAAAGATCTTAATATAAAGCACCTGTGCACAGCAGATCCTGTAAGGCTAACTCGTTCGTTTATAGATCAGTGCACTTTACGGGCAATCCTGTTTTAATCACATTTTATGTAAATCATTCTAATCCCTCATAGTTCTAGAGCAGTAGAGTAGTTAACATTTAATGGCGTCACTATTGATTCAGACTTCATGTTTTTTTTTTTTTTATGAACACCACATGAGCAGAGCCAATGTTTATACTTATATAAGGTTATCTGACTGAAGGACATTCTTTCCAGCAGTTGAGCCTTCCTTGTTTCCATCACCTATTCAGCAGGGCATGACAATGACTTTCCTCATCATGGTACACTAATACTCATTCCTCCTTTGACATGACTGGCTGCATAAACTGTCAAAAGACTATAAAATGTTAAGGGCTAAAACCTTTCAAATGTCAACAGTAATACATACATGGAACTACTTAGTACCTTCAAAGCTAATGTTTATCTATATGGCAATAACCGATATATTGTAACAGATTTAGAAAAGGTGTGGATGGAATATCGCATGTACCTAATCCAGTCCCCATGTGCCCCATGCCGCCACTGCCCATGCCCCCTCCAAAACCTCCACCTGAAGGAGAGATTGCAAGTTGTTACAGATTAGATTAGAACGGCAAACACAGAAACAGAACAGCACACATAACAAAAAGTAATCCCTAAACCCTATAGTCTTTTGTTTAAGTATGACAAAATTCAGGGTTGTCTGACGTCAGAGCATGACTTACCCATTCCTCCAAAAGAATCCCCAAATCCTCGATTCATTGGCATATCACTGTGGCCAAAGTCCCGATCCATACCGCCCATTCCTGACCGGTACATATCTCAACACAGGAAACAACATGGAACCTTAGACTTGCCAATAACACAAAAAGATGCATCTTAATGTAGAACATCCCAGAAATGAACCTCATCTCTGCCCAGTAAGAGTGAATATGCTCACTTACCTCCCATCCTGCCAACTGGCGCCATGTCTCTCCCTCCAAAGCCGCCCATGTTGCCCATGTTATCCATGCCCCTAAAGCCCCCGCTGCCGCCACCACCACCACTCATTCCTGTCAAAAGAAGCACTAAGTCTGAACATGGCTCTCTCCAGCCATCTATAAAAATGTGACAATGGTCTTTCACGGGGAAATCTCATAGGCAGCAAAAACCGTACCTCCTCCAAGTCTGTTCATTCCACCACAACCTGGAACATCCATTCCTGTGGCAAAAGAATCAGTCAGTCTAGCCAAAGCACAGTCTGTGCATCTATTTACATCCAATGGGTATATGTCCATCGTAAGGTGCTGTGTATCCTGGCTTTTAAACACTGTTCAAAGGTGCTTTTAGGCACAATGTCAGTGACCTAGCAGTGTAAAAGTCCTGTATTTCAACTGGTTATTTTATCTCTTTAACCCATAGTAAGACTGCTGCAAGGTCAAAAGATGAGCCATGAAAGACTTGATGGTTGAATGGTTTACACATAATCTGTGCACCGCAATTTCCGGACTATAAGCCATTTTTTCACGCCGTAATGCCGCCAGTACATTTAGGCTCGTCACACCAGACCAATGAAAGTACTGAACAGGTCACAGTGGACCAATGAAACCGTTCGAATCACCGTAAATCAAACGCACTCACACTAAATTCTTCAGATCAGTCATTTTGTGCGTCAATTCAGAGGGTGGGGCTTATATACAGGTGCACTCAATAGTCCAGAAAGTACAGTATGTTGTTTTGCCAGCATATTATTTATTTGTTATTATTATGTGTTGACCAGCTAGTGGAGATGCATCAGATTCTCTCCAATAGGTATTTGCCTATAGAGTAGAACAAAGTATGTGATGTACTGTACTTATGTGACTGACCTCCAGGCCCCATGGAGCCCATCGCACCTCCTCCACCGCTCAGACGGTTGGCATTTATAGGCTGCCCTCCTGGCCCCAGTCCCATGCCTATACCACCTAGACCCCCTGCACATAAAAAAGAAAAAAAAAAGAAACTAGCAACCAATAGCAAAGTTGATTACATACCATACACAAATGTATCCAAAGCTAAATCAATAATTGATGATGCTACTGCTATTTATCGTTACAGACATTTGTTGAGAATTTTGTGCACTCAACGCAAAGTAATTTAGTAAAAGGAAATGTGCCAAGACATATCTTTATATGATCCTTTACTGCATCTGTAATGCACCAACTCTCAGAAGATGCTTAACATCAAAGCTACACAGACATTGCCGGTGGGTAGAACAAATGTTATTTATTCACTTGTGTCTCATATTGTTCAACTGGTAAAATATTCTTACACCCTGTTTTTGTGCGGAGAGTCTTTACAATCGTGGATCAGACCTTTGTCCATTCCATCAATTATCAGGTCTGACTGACAGGTCTTTCAATACAAGGACTTTTTGCTAAGCAAATGCTACTTTCTGATATCAAAAAACACACTTTGTTTTATTTTTCAAACATAATGTTCGTAACCAGAGTAAACCAAGAGCAGGTTTTGAACTTTGACCAACAAAAAAAAAAAACACTATAAAATGCAGATTTACTGTATGTTATACAATAACCTGTCCCTTGAAATAAATGCTTTACAAAGTTTTAAAATATTTTAACTGCAGTGTCAACCACAGCTACTTTGATCTTGCCCTCAAATGTGACGCAGCATGCAGATCACAGAATACATCAACAGGCCAACAGCTATCTGACAGGTTGGAAAACACTTACTAACTTCAGCAATGTATCTGGCCCTTTCTCACATCACTGCAATTATATTAACACATGTCATTTGTTCCCAGAGGGTTTCATACCTCTTACACTGACAATGTTAGTGCTATACGCAATTCACTGAGCTCATTATTATGGATATGAGCTTAATATCAACCACTGACAGGGGAACAATAGCGTACTCACGTGGTAATTGAGGTGTTTTTTCTACTTGATGAAAATCATCAGGGGGAAGAGATTTCTCATCCTATAAAAACACAACAAATGTGAAAATGTATTTTCACATCCTCTCCCCAACTTAAGTTATATAATGGCAAAAAATAATATACCATTTTAACGTGCATCTGTCTGTCAAAGAGCATCTGTCCATTGAACATGGCTGAGTCCAGAGTCAAGGAGAAGGTCACGGTAAAACGGAAAAAGCAGTAGTTTGTGGTTTTTCCTTTTTCTATTTTTAGTGTTCACTTCTGAAGGATACAGATGGCCTGCACAGCCTCCAGGGACTGCTCAAAAGTCACTGTTCCCATCCCGCGACTCTTGCCATCTTTATCCTCCTTTACATCTGCTCGTTTCACCACACCTGCCATGCCAAACACCTCCTTTAACTTCTTCCAGCCCACCTTAAAATCCAGCTGTAAAGCAACAGAAAACACACCCCTATTTTTAATCAAAAGGAATACTCATCACTAGTTGGATCTGGAAATGCTTGATTACCGTGTCCTCACATTGGCCACAAACACTGTGTTGCCCAGTCGTCCAGCCTGCAGTGCATGGATGACATCCGGTGGGATGTTGGGGTTGTTGGCGATGGAGGGTGGGATGTTCATCCCACCAGGCCCCATGTCCTGCCCACGACCTCCCTGTTGACCTCCTCCCATGCGCTGGAGCACACGCCGAGCATGTTCCCCATCAGGGTCCTTAAATAAGAAATATGTTATACTTTACTTCTGAAATGCCAAATCAGGATAGTCGTAAAGAATCTATCAAGCAAGAGTTATTTAACTAATAATAGACAATTGTACAAAGCAATCCCACACTTGATTATGTTTTCTGTTCCACTGAAAGATTTACTCTGTGTAATAAATGCTACAATTATTCATGACCACCTACAAATCTTTCCAACCTAGTGGGGACACAATCTACAGAAAAGCCACGAGCAATGTGGAAATGTTTAAACAGAAGATCTAAATGTACAATAATCTGTCACTGGGAAGTCTTTTAGTTTACAGTAACATGACAAATGTTTGTGTCTTTAAATCTGGACCACAATAAGAGAGTAACACTTATCTGCTGCTACTCTGAGAAGAAAATGCATTTAAAGTAGTGAAAGTCAAAAAGGGGCTAAAGTGCAAACATTTAATTACTTCTTGAAGGCACAACAAGGAGTTGTGTTACAAAAATAACAAAGTCAATAATTACTCTTCAGTTTTTCTGTAACCATTTAATCATAATTTGTTTTCACCTCCTTGATGTTGAGTGGCCTTCCACTCAGGTCATGCTTATTCATAGTTTCTATCGCCTTCTTCACAAACTCCTCATCTTTGAACTCCACCACACTGTTGAATCAAGGAAATGGAGGCATAAGATGAGTCCATGCAAGCACAAGGTTTTGAAAAAAAAAAAATTCTGTTTGATAGATAGGTAGTTTCTTACCCACAACCCTATCCGAGGGGGGCAAGATAAGGGTCCAGGTAGCACACGTACATGAGGTCGAGGGAGTGAACAAAATACAGTTAAAATCAAGACAAAGAATATCATAAATCTATCAACATGCTTCTAGTATTTCCTATAGTTTATGTTGGCCATATTTTGCCCACTGGCTTGAGCCAGCAGGTTTTTGGTTGTGCTTTACAAACAAGATTAAAAGGCTAATAAGAGCACATTCTTCATCATTATATGAAGCAGTGCTGACAGTAAATAATAAATAAACAATAATTCATATTTTATACAAACATTTAGCATTAACAGATACCTGTGCATTTTAATTTACCTGAAACATTGTAATGTTTTGAACTGGAAAACAAACACTGAGGTAGAAAATAAAGAAAATGCATTAACAAATGTATTTAGTACATTCTTTAGAATGAACCAGTTTTGCAACTGCAATAAAGAAAAATAGTGTGGTCATCCTTTACATCTATAGTATGCCTTTTTGCCATTTAATATAAAACATAACAATAAAAAGAAAAACACTACAGGATCTTTCAAGACTGGTTTGTTCCTTTGAAGAGAGAGCTGTGCCATGTAAGAGAATTGTAAAATAAGATTTTGAGACATGAGGGTCAATCAGTAAGACAAATCACGCAACCCACATTTCCCTTTGGAAAATGGCCAAACAAGCAAACGTTTACGACAATTGAAATGACAACAACAAAAGCAAAAGTGTACTCTTAGATGAGTTCATTAGGCTACTTTTCCAAAATCAACAGGACATCTCCCTTTCAAATGAATATCAATCATTAGCCATCTATCAGGCTCTAAACACAACCTACAGTATCTCCAGTTCAGTAACTTAGTAAGACCCAAAGGATCAGAACCTAAAAGAGCACTTGGTTAATGAGAGCCTGCTGAGGGCATTTAAAACCTCGTGCAGCAAGTTGGCCACATCACTTACCCTTGACTTTCCTTCTGCATCCTTAAAGAGCTCCACGTATGTAACCTCACCAACTACATGAGACATACAAAGGAAAAATACCAAAAGAACAAAGGAATTTAAGTCACCAAGTCTTCAAGTCGCCGTTGGCCTTGGCAATGCCGCTACAGATGGAAATGTCCCATTATTGATCAACAGTCAGCCCAGACCAACATCCCACCAGACAACACCATGCCTTTCTGGGCAGTGACTGAGACACCCAAAGGCCAAGGCCAGAGAGAAACACAGCTACATCAAACCTGGGAAATTCAAAAGACTTCAACATTATCAGTTTGTCAACAGATTCCATTCATGGCAGTTGAAAGTTTTAAGCTGTCCATTGACCTTTCAAAAGGCTTCTTGAGACCCCCATAATTCAGAAAGTAAAACATTACAATATTTTCATTCATATGATCAAGATTCACCTTACAACAGATACAACAAAATTATTCAACACTCAATTCTACTACTGGTTTGAGGTTACATTTTGGAGCTGACAATGCCATAAAACAAGTGACAATATAACTAAGTTCATCTTCCTTTTCTCACAGAAATATCAGCCCAAACTAAATTGGTGTCCATCCAAAAAAAAATGTATTAAAAACTCCAATAACCTAATATCACACTATTCCCTACTATCTTCACTAAGTACATCCAGAAAAAGCTACAAACTAACTTGACTACTGCTGGAAGCAGGATGCTCCATCTGGTAACAAAAGGAAAAAGGGTCAAGAGAAAGGGAGAAGGGAAGACACCATCCCCATCACTGGGGACATTACCTTTTTCACGCATTAGATCTTTAATTGCCTGCCACTTCATATCATAAGGAATATTGCTGATGAACACCCGGTTCCTATGAGCACCCTTCTTTTCTCCACCATGTTTGTCTTTATAGGGATGATAGCGGTTTCCTCTTCTGCTCCCGGAGGACTTCTCTTTAGCATCATGCTTTTCTTTGGAGGGCTTAGTTTCATCAGCATCCCTACAAAACACACAAAGCTGCAAGTCAGAGTACAGCCCATCTCCACAGCACATTCAGAAATCACACAGTGTAGTCTGCATTTCAAAAGACCTGTCAATACATCCACGAGTAATAGCAGGTTCCCATTATGTGTTTTGCATTGGTGGTAATGTGCATTTCTTTACATTCAAATGACACTTTCTCCTCTGTAAATGTCACATTAATGACACTATTTAACTTGAGGAAAAATAGTCAAACATCTTATTATTAGGAACCATAATAAAATCTAGACACTTTCTATACTGAACTGTGTATTGAGAAGTGCTAGGGCACCTTTGGACTTAGGCGTTCAAAGTCCAACTTTTACATAAACTATGCTAGTTTTTTTACATGGCTTAGTATTTTTCTAATAATATGTTTACACACGTTATCAAACGTCAGCCACCACAATCAGCCACCTGCTGAGGGGTAAACAAAATACTACCTTAACTAGTTAACAGTGCAGCGTCGCTTCGCTTGGCAGTGAAATACTACAACTCAATTGAGATTAGCTAACAGGGATGCTACTGTGAATGATGCTAGCTGGTAATTGCATCTGAAATCAAGTATATATTTGATTTAATTTCAGACTTGTGTTGGGGTTAGCTAACAGAGAAACAAACACAACCGGAATTAGCACCCAGTAACGTCAAAGGTTGACCCATTACACAATGATGAACATTATGGCAACAGCGTCAATTTTGAGACTCCAGTTAGAAATCATTTAACATATTTTTGACATCTTGTTAGCTACAAACCTAACATCTATCACACAGGTGCTTAACGCTTACAATGTTTGACAGCAGAAGTAGAGGCTTACTGGCTAACAATAGTTAGCATCACAGGACTCCATTTTAGCTTTGCTTGCTAACGGCAGCACAAACGGGACACACAGAACAATGCATAATTTTCACTCACGTTTTCACACCATTGGGTGTTTCTTCGGACGTCTCTTCGGTGTCAGACTTGACGGATGCAGTAGATTCCTCTTGCTTTTCCTCAATATCAAGAGTTGCAACATCTGCCATGTTGAAGTTGTCCTGCCTCACACAACGCAAGATGCCCCTGTCGTTACGCAGTTCAAAATGTGCAGTGGAGATTTGTGCCTCTAACGCGAGATTTGGGAGATGTTGCTAGGCAGCCTGGGGGATGTGAATAGTAGAATTGGGAGTTGAGAATGAGCACAAATAGTTATTTGAAAAGATTGTGCACATGGTTGCTCTGCGGTTAGTTGACACTTTCAGGGGTCAGTCAGCAAGTGAATAAGAGAGTAAGTGAGAAACTGAATAAGTAATTACTGAAACCTCCTGATGGATGCATGTGTTTCTGAACAGCATTCAGACCCCAGAAACCCATATCAAGACCTGTGCAACCAGTTACATCCATGCAAAAGACAAAGCTTGAACATCTAATAGAACCAGTAAGTTCCTGAACTTGCTGCAAATGTTGTTATGCAAATGATAGGAGCCAAGCCAATTCATCATTGATGATGATGATTGATGCACCTTTTCTCTACCAGAGGAATAATTTAATTTTAGTTACACAATAGGTTTTAACATTTGTAGAGAATCTGCACCCTAAAGTCTGC
The DNA here is from genome assembly GCA_036024295.1 of Nannoperca obscura. Classification (NCBI taxonomy): domain Eukaryota; kingdom Metazoa; phylum Chordata; class Actinopteri; order Centrarchiformes; family Percichthyidae; genus Nannoperca; species Nannoperca obscura. Next base: position 28,747 of record JAVQJL010070637.1, read on the forward strand.
TCACATTCCACCTCCAAAACCCCCCACCAAAAACAAAACATTCTAAATATGACTTATAAATAGCACATAATGTTAATTGTACTTATAAAGACAACAGCCATTTGACCTTAATTATGGTGTTCAAACAATTGTTTTATGCTATACAAGAAGTGTCATTTAGATACCTATTCTATTATACCTACTCTACTTCAAGTGTTTAAGTCTGAGCAGTGATTCAAAGCAAGTCTTGATAAGAAACAAGCAAATGGGTAGTTATTGTGTCAGGTTTAAAGGTACATTGATGATAATAGGGGAAAATAATGTCTCACCTTTATTACTTCACTTCTAGAATCCAACGGTCTGTTTCAAAATTGTGATTTTTTTCCTTCATTTAAATTTTTCTCATATTCAGAGGAAGCCATTTCAAAGCCACTTTTGGGGATACTCTCCCATTTACAAGCAACTCACACTACATGTGCATGTCCAAATAGTGATTTTATGTGCGTCAGAATCTTCAGTAGATCTACAGGTGAACTTTGCAGAATGCAAAGACAATGGTGGGGTCAGTTGACCTATAACATAGCAGGGTTAACTTTAGTTAACTTTTAACATACAGTACAGTACACATATTACTCTGTTAATGAAAAATGTGGTCAATAAAGTGATAATACATTTCCTTTATGCTTAGTTGTTTTCATAGCATACATTCTGCAGATGAATATTGCACAATGCTAACAAAAAAATCAGTGAACCTAATTTAGTACAAATCATTAGGGTAATGTTGAAGCTTCACATATGAATTTAAACTGGAATGTGACTTTCTCAGTATCGTATAGTCGAGTATACTAAGTATCTCGCTACATTTGTAGATTTTTATTTATTCTTTGGAGATCATTTCTCACAGTAATTTGTTACTAAAAAAGTAGTCTTTGTAGTGGCTTCCTTGGAAACACTCGAGACTAAAATATTATCCACTTCAAACAAACATCAGGTTGTCTTCACAACAAACCAAACAAAGACACAATCATAAAAGTTACTTTATCCTTTTTCAAACTGGAAACCCTCACCTAAAAACAACATTAAATTGTTTATTTATGGTTTGACTTCCACAGAAAAGCACAATATAAACCCTATCTATCTATCTATCACATATACATGGCCCTAACTTGCATTATGTCTAATGGTTATCATTAGCTCACTTAAAACCTCAAGCCTATGATCACATTAAGAGATACAAACATTATTGTGCACATTGGCAATATGTCGTTAATAACAATTTTGTAGATTATAATATGTATTATAAAAACCTAGTCCAACCACTTTACATGAAAATCTTACTTACAATGGACCATATCAATTTAATTAATTTCATGCGCCCCAGGAGAATTAGTAATTGCTGCAGTCAGGTTAATGGTGAGGCCTAATAAAGTATTTCAAGTCGTTGTACTTTCTTGGACAGATTGTATTATCAGAAAAAGGTATGGTGTAGAGTTCATTAACATTAAAGGAAGTACCATAAGAGCAGTTCATAGAATCATTGTTTTATAGTTCTCAATATCAGTTTTGCTCCTGACCTGTTGTCTGATTGAGATAAAAGTCTATCAATGTGATCTTTATCCTTATGTCCTATGGACACTAGTTAGTATTCTAATATGCTTTATGCAACAGGTTTAGATTCAGCCAAAGGAGTCCAAAGCACATCATCAAACCTTGACACACAAATATAAGCACATTTGCCTGTTCTGACTGTTGACAGATATGATAAAGGAAATTCAGAAGCAAATGTCCTAATGTAATTTGAACATAAATGGACTTATGAAATCCTGTCTTAGAGAAGATTCCCTGTAATGCATTAGTAATAAAGACATACAATTCACACCATCACTTGTGCTGTGACCCAGTAGTTTTCCATTTTGACCTTGTCTTTTAAATTGACATGAGGACAATGAGGCAATGTTTAACAATTTCATTGTCTGTACAGTGGAACATCTCCTTGTCTAATTAGCCAGATCTGCCCTTGAAATAAATGTGTAATAAAAAATACGCTTATGAGCCGCTGACTCTGTTGACACACTACCTATTTCTTCCCAAATACAGCCAAGTATTAACAGCACAGCTGGACTAGAACTTGCTATACTGACCCCAGAAAAAAGGACATTTCAAAAGACACTGCAGAGGCATACAAATCTGAAGTGAAAGCTAATATGAGGAAGTATTTCACCTCTGTGTTTGGATCCTCACAGGGAACTATTCTGCTGTTTACAACCTAAAAAGAAAAATGAAGCTCACTTTCCCACTTTCAAGCCGTGAATTATTCTACATCGCACAGCAGTGATGACCATCTCCCACATGCCTTATCTTCAGATCCGAGTCACTGCACCACTGTGACAGAAACTACTTTGCTGACATGAAATTGCACTGCATAACAACGAAACAGATGGCCACATGCTTTACTGCTGCATTCGGTCAATCGGATGACCTGCTGTTTGGTTTCTTATTCACTACAGTAAATGTCCAAGGAGCTTGCATTCATAAGCCTTTGAGCAGAGGGGCTAATACAATTTGACCACAGCAAACTGCACCAATTAAAAGCATATCATCAAACCAGACTTGGAGGACAATGCTGTGCTGTACCAAAAATACCTTTGCAGCAGCATTTACTGGCCAGGAGCAGTGAGAGGCAGCATTTCTCCTGCCGGCTAAGCCAAGATATTCCTGTCACATTTTGGTGGAGTAATTTTTAGGAAAGCCAAATAAGCCAGGGAGGGGAGAATGAAAAGTGCTGCGTCCGTCCTGGTGTTGCTGAGGGGGGTATGTTGTGAATGACTGAGACAGCAGAGCAGCTGAGTGAGACTAACAAGTGGTTGCCATGCAGCAGGAGCAAGCGTGCGTGCTTCTGGAGGGAGAGATAGAGAAACAGAATTATAATGAGTAGGAGGCAGCAAGTAAGGGAGCATGAGGAGAAGAGCTGCATCTCTGGGAAGAGACACATATAGCTTGATCCAGCCTCTCCCTCGCTTCTCCGTCTCTCTCTTTATCTCACGCTTTTTGTTTAGATGAGAGGTTAGCCTAGCACATCCAATATGCCAGCAATGGATGGATTAATGGATAGGTGTCTGAGGACTTCGAGAAAGAGGAGTTCTTCACAAGAAACAGCAGCAACAGGTCTGTAAGGATGGAACGATAATGACGGTGAGATGCCTGCCTTTTCTTCCTTCATCATCCCACTAGAAAACCCGTCAATGCAGTCTCTCTCTTTCACCCTACCTCACTCCCTCCCTCTCTCCTCTCTGTCTCTCACACCATGCATACTTGTGCAGTGTCCTCCTCATCTTTCTACTTCCTTCTCCCTCTGTCTGTATTTCCCAATTCCCCCTGTTCATTCTCCCTGTCCCTGTCTGTATGTGCCCTCCCTCTCTCATCTAACCCCTCTCCCTCCCTCTCACTTGAGCCACCTGCTGCTTGTGTTCATATGAAAGATCTGTAAGAAAAAGAATGACAGAAGCAGACTTGCACTTGTGTGACAACACCAATTTTGTGATTATGTTTTGTCAATCAGCATCGCTTTCTTGTCTAATGGAATTACACTGTCTGGCAAGCATCTACTTGCACGCAACAGGTAGAGAGCCCTTTCTTCTAAACCAAACATACATAACGTCACATCTTCATGAGATTTGATGCTTTCTTTGATACCTTACTGCTTTGCCTATGGTTAACAGCTGGCTATGCACTGCGGCACACTGTGATTCTAATCCAACTTAAAGGAATGTAGCCATGGCTCGTATTCCTGAACCCATTTTCCTGCAGTCTCTCTCACTCTTCTATTCATGTTTGCCTTTTGTAATTTTCTGCAAAATTCTCAGAGGGGCAGAGTGGGAGAGAGAGATCAAGTCTCTGGACATCTGTTTGATATCACATTCACAAGAGGCTATTTATAGATACCTGTAACCCTTCCTTATTTCATTGTCAGCTCATTTCACACCATTTCATTGTGGAATCTCTGTATTTTCTCTTTCCCATATCTGCACCCTTGTTTCTCACAGCCTACGGTGTAATGCATGCGGTGTATGCATTAAGTGTGATGATATTTAAACGGGTTGATTAAATGGATCCTCTCTGTACATGAGACATGACAGCACTAATCTGAAGCCATCATGTAATCTTTGTCCAGGTAACATGCAGGCTTCTAAACGCCTGACCCCATCACAGGAGAGATGAGACACCTAGATGTTGGTTTGCCATGTGTAGCGTCCACTACAACCACTCCCTTGCTGCCATGAGCGGAAACGACATGATGGCGCACTCTCTGACTCTGGAGCAGAAGACAGCATTTGCCTTTGTGGGGATGCTACTTGTGTTCCTGGGGCTGCTGATAGTAAGGTGTTTCAGGATCCTGCTGGACCCCTACAGCAGTATGCCTTCCTCCAACTGGGCTGATGGCATTGAGGGGCTGGAGAAAGGAACATTTGAGTATGCCCTTACTTAACACATGGACACACATATCCATAAATGTCCTCACAAAAAGAAATGCCTATAGACGTGCATATGATGCATACACGTGGACATGAATACACTTGCACACATGCAAACACACATAAGCCACAGTCCTGCACAACCATTGCACCTGACAATGACACACCATTAAGGCATCTCTCTGTGACGGGCCGAACTAAGAGACTGAAGCTGTGTATGTTGTTCAATGTGTGTGCGCTGTTAGTTCAGAGCCAGTGTAGAGACTGTGTAGAGACTTTATGTGACTACATGTCTGTTGTTGTGTGTGTGTCTGAGCGGGTGTGAGGCAGATGCTGTGTCATGTTCTTTGCCCTTCTGCCAGGGGGTGTGCATTTCAGCTCATCAATTTACACTGAAGTGGCTGAAGCTCCCTTTAACCCAAACCCAAAAAGTTGAATGTCTGTAGATGATCAGAGGTGGTAAGAGGTGGATGCTCGTAGGACAGGGTGGGGAATTAGGATGCAGTGGGATTATTCAGATGTAGTTTGAAGACTCAGGGAAAAGAATCCTTATGTGAACTCAGAACTGGAAACAGAGTGGTTGCACCTCTGCACAGCAGAGCTGTTCTGCACAAGAATGTACATGGTTGGACACAGGGTATTATGTCAAACTAGTGCTTTGTGGACTAATCAAAACTGGTCTGTTGGTGATCCAAAGAAATGCTGCTGCTGCTGCTGCTGTTGCTGCTGCTGCTGCTGCTGATGCTGCTGTGTGTACAGATCGGTCCTTTGGCTCCTTGTTTTTTGAAATCATGCAATGAAAGGCAACTGAACAAACTGTGATTTACATTATGGTGTTACAGTTTCTAAATGATGTAAAAACAACTCAGAGTTTGTACTGCTGGTGTCTTTGAGTGATGGTATACCGTATGTTGCCACAATTACATGTCTGAGTGAAAAGAAAAACTGTTTACTACTGACAGTATGTCTGCAAAGACATATGATAATGTTGATTTATGGACGGTCAATTGTTCTGTCTGTCAAGCGTTCTGTCTAAAGGTTGGCTGATGTGATCAAGCCAAAGAACCTTTAAGGGAGATGAGAATTCAGCCCTCTCCCTCTCTCAGCGCTGCTAGTTTTCTAATGACAAGGATAAACTCTCACTACCTGTCTGCAGAGGAAAAGGTAACATGGAAAACAGGGGTGGGATGTCTGTCAGCACTGTACGTCAACATCTTTTCCTCCTATCCTCAGCCATCCTCACCCTTCCTCACCTGCTCTCTTCCTTCCAGGCAGAGGAAGCCAGGACAGTCCTAAACACAGATTCTGAAAATACAGCAGACTGGTCAAAGTCTTCAGTGTTCCTTTGCTAATTTTAACGGTCTACGGTTTCTCCTTAGTGCTGTGAATCTGCCTTACTGTGACCTTCAATGGGTTTATGTGCCTTCATCTAGAAACATTAGAGCACTGGTTTGTGTGTGTGTGTGTGTGTGAGCGTGTGTGTACGCATGTGAGGCATATCATGATGACAGATGACCTGTTTTATACTGACCTGACCTGTTGCTTGCTCAGCTGGTGGTAGAGATTTCTCATTGATATAGATTTGATTCGATGATGTGAAATAAATAGAATTTCTTCACTTTAAAATATTGTTGGTCATATCTTTGCTTTTTGGGTCCCTTATAGCAATTTATGGAGCATGTCAAGTATTAAACAAATGTTAGTGAGATCACTTTTACAAATTGGCAGAGGCTCAAAATTAATTTTGATGAAAATATTCCGCTTCTAAACTCTGACAGTAGTCCGACATCACTGCTGCAAGAGACAGAAAGGGAGTGAAAGGGTGTATTAGAGCAACACTAGAAGAAAAGGATGCCTGTAAGAGTAGATTCTCATACAGGATTTTATGACATATGTTTCTACATGTGCACGGTCTAGTGTCAGAACGGGCTGCCTCGTGGCAGCAGGAAGTGGACCCAAACGCAGATAGGCAGTTCCAGCAACCAGGGATTTATTCAACCAAAAAACAGGATATGTACAGACCGTAGGTTTCAATGAGAAGGCAGCAAACAAAACAGGGCAGAGCGCAGACACCAACTAAAACGCGTGCCAATCCTGAACATGGAAAAGAAAACGTATGACATGAAATGCAATGAACCGAGACCAAACAAAAAGAAACCACCAGACTAAATAGACAAGACAAACGATGGGAACAGAAACAGGTGGGTAACAAGACACAGGTGACAATTATCAAAAAGGGAGGGAAACCAGACAAAGAAGGGAAGGCACAATGAGACAGACAAGGAATTTCTAAATAAAACAGGAAACAAAAAACACAGTCCAGGGAACATGACATCTAGAGAGAGAAAGGGGCTGATGCAGCAGCAGAAAGTGACACACACACTGGTATCCACCGACAGACTTGTGGTGATAAGGCAGGTTTTGATCTGCCGACCTAACCAGCCTTTTATCCTGTGGCCAGTTCACACTCAGAGGCCAGGCCACCATGCACACCTCCCTCAACACTAATAATTCATCAGGAATGCAATCATTATTGCACCATTGTCTCTGTCCCCTATGTGACATCCTTATCTGAAATCTATTTTTAGTAGGGAAAGAACACTGTCCTTTTCCTCTTCAGACTACAAGCCCACTTAGGAAAAACTAACCCAACTACCAACAAGGGTTATAAATCTATCAAATTGTAGAAAATGTGGCTGCTTTGCATTGTGTTTTCAGTCAGGTTGTATGTTGTCTGGACTTCATTTAAAATACCATAAATCACTTTCCGTTCCTTGACTGGAACAAAGGTAGAGACAGCTAACCCCATCTTTGCATATGAAGGAATAGAATTATGAGGGAAAGTATCAAATTATTTGACACTTTCCCTCATAATCTTTCTGTGCATATTTCAAGTGATCACCTTCCATTCTTCTGCCTGTGAAAGCAAATAGATCAGGAATTATCAAAATGATGTGGAATATTCCTCTTTTGTTGATGTCCTTTCATTAGGGACAAAGAAGTAATTTGGACTCTAATGTATTTACCCTTTAGCTACTGAATTTACATAAAATAGGGCAAATAGTGCTTACAGAATCTTTGTTACATTGTATAGGACCACTGAGTCAGCAAAATGGTGAACCTTAGCTTTTGCTGATTATCAATCATCAGTTTTATTGCTATTGGTCTTCGGACCTCTGTTGGTCTTCTCCTTGATTTGTTTAGATAAGACCAGGAGATACAATAGCTCTTCTATTGCCAAAGCTATCCAAACTGCTTTGTAATATACAATTAATGTCACTTTTAGTGCAGTCATTTCTAAAAATATCTTGCAAGGTCAGTGAAGTGGTTAATATTGTAGCCATTGTGTTTTCTTTTCTTTAAATTTTCTTTATTTTCTTTTATTTAAAAGGCTTAACTTCATGCTTTAGCCTTAATGTAACTTCATGTTTTATTCACTCTACACAAATACAATTTTTTATCAGATATAGCTGCTGCTGCTGCAGATAAGGTGACATGAACGTACTACCCATCCTCAAATGCGTAGTCTGGTTGCCTGGTGTTTTAAATAAGGTGGATTTGAAATCTTAAGTCACAGGCCTCATGTCTGAGCTGAAGGCTGAGGTAAGGCTGTGTTAGATTTTAGACTTAACCACATTGAACAGCTCCAGTAACCTGTGTGGATGAATAGGTCAATAATTACCTACCACGACATATATTAATGTTTTATAACAGTTATTAATGATTATAAAGCTATTGTGTTTAATAATCTACTTTTAATTGATTCAAAAATGCACTTTACTATGAACTAATTCACTCTGTTCTTGGATATTATTGTATTGGTTGTTTGCAGGTTAATGTTTCTTTAAAATAAAAAGAAATATTGCATTTTTCAGTTGAAAGATTGATTTTAACATTCCAACTGAACAACTCTAAACAAAGTAGGATCCATCATAGCCAAACATTTTTATGTAGTAGGCACACAAGACAATTACATACAGGAGAGTATTTAAAGGTCCAGCAACTCTGACAGTCAATTAAAGTATCACTTTAATTTTGAGTCCAGGCTCTGGGACAGTTAGCAGAGCCCCAGGATCTGGATAAAATATGCAAGTTTTACTATATGGGTTAGTTAATTAGTATTTTTACATTGAAATTACATTGGTCTCTGCAGGATTACAGAGCAGTCATTACCCCACCACCCAGAGATTCTTTTTGTTAGATCTCTTTTTTTTTGTAACCCCAACTTCTCTCATTTGAAACCTAATGAGATCACTTGATATAATCCAGGCCATGAATATTTCAGTTTCACATCCATATCTGATACATTTAATGCCTTTCTCTATCACAAAGCATAGATAATAGATTCTATTTGATTTAAGATATTTCTTTTTGTTTCTGACTGACATATATAATTAGCAGGCTGACTGGAGTTTATATGGCTGACATGAGCGATAGGATTTATCCGCGCACCTTTTATTAATTGCAGTCGTTTACAATGTAGTATCAGGAATCTCTGCTTATATCTGCACTTAATCACTTTAGTTCACACTGCAGTGATACATTCTGCAAAGGGATTTTTTTTCTGCCTCTTTTGATCCCTTTGGACATTAAGTAGAGTGCAGATTTCCTTGTTCTGTGCAAATTGGAGCATATGCACATGCTGCCACATATAGGCTCAACAGTTCTCTGAAGAGCACTATATAGTCTGAATTTACTCAAGTGGCACAGACAAAAGTCCAGCAGCCCAGACAATAAAAAGGGAATCACCTTAATCTCATGTCCAGACTATGGGAGAGTCAGCCGGGCCTGAGGATCCCTAACTGCACCCTAAGACAGCTGCAGTGTAGCATGAGACAAGGCCTTGCTCTATTTTAAACTCTAAATAAACTCAGCATTACCAGTCAGAATGACCTGATGCAGTCTGATTAAGACAGAGAAGTAAAACAAAGGCAGAAAGGAAGAGGAGCGGTGTACTGCAGTAGTCCTTATATTCCTTATGTTCCTTTCTTCAGCATGACTCAGTCGGTATCATTCTTCTAGAATGAACAACTTTGAACCACTGTGTTCTGAATCTAAAAAGCATTGTGAAATTGATTGCTTCATTTCAATCTGCACATGAAAACACATGGTGGAGTATTTTTTCTCAGCCTGCAAAACAGCCAAGGTCAGATTTGGAGCCATTAAGCTGCCTTTCACTGTGTGCATAAATCACTGTGGTGTATCAGTAATAAGGAAGTTTACCTGTTAAGAGGTCTTTTAAAGGCACTTTAGAAGTCATGAGGCTATAGAAAAGTGCCTCGGGCATGTTCCTGTAATTCATGGTCTCATATTAACTCAAATTTTTTTCATGAATTCAGCCATTTCTTCTGTAATGTATTTAATTAATTATATAACTCTTATTGGCCCAATATCTTATTAACTATCTGCTTGATTTCCTTCTTGTTATCACAGTAGTTCTACTGGTTACATCCTTTTGCTTATATGTCTGTTAGAAATGTGAAATATTTCTATCATCCCATGTTAGCTTTATCTTTTCTGCAACAGTCATACATTTCATAGGGTCTGTAACCTTGAAACTTTTCCTGCTTAGTTAAATTAGTTTTCTCCTAGGGCTATCTTCCATATGAATAGTTCACGATGATTCACCCAAAGGGTTCACGGATCTGAGGAAATACTATCCATATCCCTATAAACTGCAGCCACAGAACATTGTGCTGTTGCACTACACAGACAATAATATTAATAATCAATTCTTCAGAACTCAGGCAATGAGCGTCTTTATCTCTCGCTTGGCGTTTATGACTTGGTTAATCGTTAAGCAATGCCTTTGTGTCCCCTAGGATGGAACAAGGACATATCTGACGCCTCACGTTCAGTTTTCTGAGGGTTGATCCAAAGAGTTAGCCAATAGCTAGAGGCCAGTATATGACCCTGGGATGCAGGGTATAAAGGTAGGTCATCTGAGACAAACCGAGCTTACGCACAAGAAGCTCAGAGCAGCAGAAGAAAATCTAATCCTAGCCTGTTTATACAAACAATTGCATACGACAGGTGTAGACTCAATGTGCTCAATGTGCCTAGTCTATAGATCAATAAACAAGGATAACCGCTCCTGTTGATGCAGTGCTCTGCTCTTTGAAAACACTGTTGGATGACTTAAGACTTTAGACCTACAGTGCTGTTTTATCCTTGACTGTCTGAGAATCTGAGAATCTCCTTCAGCATTCCTAATGGAGAGGTTCAAGTCTAACGGAGGGGAGCATGTTAACCCCGCTTATGATTCCACTCTGGACGAACCTCCTGTCTATGAGGAGACCAACTTGTCTAACGGGGAACACCGGACGGTCCGGCCCTCGGTGGTCAGTGCCTTTGGTCATAACACTTTGGACCGGGTGCCCAATATTGACTTCTATCGCAACACAGGCAGTGTGAGTGGTCACCGGGCTGTGCGACCATCCCTGCAGGAGCTCCACGATGTGTTTCAGAAGGTAAGTGCATGTATCTCTGTGATACAAATCCTCTATGTTCTCCCCTGGTTTTTCTGTTTTCCCTGTAAAACATGGTCTGCACACTTTTTCCTCTCCTGTTATGCATGTTTGTCCTTCACCTCACCTTCTGCAGAAAGTAGCTCATACCTGAGTCCCAAATTCAAGTTCACTGACGCTGTAACTGCAGTCTTTGTTCTGCTCCTGGGGAACACAGTCCATTCACTCAGTTAAGGACTCAAAGCAGAGTGAAATTTCATAGTTTACAGTGTAATCATCACTTTCAGTGTCCACAGTTCAGTCATTAAATCTCAGTCAAAATACTTGTTAAACTAGAAAGGACACTCAAAGTTATTTCTGGAACATAACAGCAATCAACACACTTGACACCAGTAAGAGTTATGGGTGCTTTTTATTAGGCCATTATACTGCCTTGTGTTGCAAAAAACAGGGGGTCATAGGTCATTTGGGTTTTATAGGTTGAACTACATTAGCATTTCTGAATTACTAAAAAGGAAGACATATGTTTTAGCCGTCTTGCCCAGCGGAAAATGAAAATGAAAAAAATGAAATTATGTCTCATTCCAGTTTAAGACAGATTGCAAGATAAATTGTGAATGTGTAATCTATCACACAGTCATCAGCATCTTGACAGAAAGATCTTGTTTCACCAGTAACCAGAATCCACAAATGTATCAGGGAAGACTAAATACAGCTGGTACATTTAATGTAGAAATATAATATTTCGCTATCTACGCTTTGAATTAATAAATGACCCCAAAAACAAAGATACATGTTTTAAGTCATCTATGACTAAATAGGAGATTTACCATTATCACTAACACAATGTCTTCATCTCAGTAGATTGAAATTAATTGCATTTGAGATGTCTTGCTATATCCGATGTCATAATGAATTTACCTCAGTTGTTTCCTTTCCCTTATATTTGCCTCTAAATTTTCCCGACAGAATGGAGCGATCTCTGTGCTGGACACCGTGGAGGGTGATGGCGAGGGGAGTGACGGGGACCCCTCTGATGATCTGGAGTCTGCTGTTCCCATTGACACCAACAAAGGAGCAGTAAAGTTTGGCTGGATAAGGGGTGTCCTGGTGAGTTATGTTGGGTCATGATGGGTTCCTTCTGCTTTGTAGAAGTAGGGTGGCTCTACATAACTGTGACCGGGCAAGAGGAGGCTCCATGTGTATCAATAACACAACAGGGCCAAAACAGGGCTTCCAAGACCCAAATCTAGGAGTGATTTGCATTCGCTCAAAAGCTGCTGGTTTGCTCATTTGTACTGCTGGCACGTAGATTAAAAAAAAGACCCTAAAATGTTGTTTAATACATTTTTGAATTGAGTTACAGATGTTTTGGTTTGTAATTGAAAAGAAAATTATGGTTAAAACATCTACATTTAACTGGTTTACATTACTGTATTTCTATCCCTCACCATAATAAATCCTGATCCACACTGAAGACTGAACTTAAATTGTTCTTCTCTACCACAGGTGAGATGCATGCTAAACATCTGGGGTGTCATGTTGTTCATTCGTCTGTCCTGGATTTTTGGCCAGTCAGGCTGGGGTGAGTGAGATGAGGATTCATCTTGGTCAGATGGAACACATGAAGATAGAGATTCCCTAAGCACATAATTGCATTTTATACATGTTACATCTTTCTGTTCATTTTTTGTAATTGCTATTTTCTATCCATGGCTTCCTTCTTCTATTTATTTACATGTGCTCAAGCTTTGGGTGGAAGTTTTCCTTTTTTTATTCTTACAAAACAATTATATTTTATATGTAATACAGATACATTTGACTTGACTTGACTGAGACAACCTGTCAGTTCATCCCCTATCCATCAGTGAGCCAAAGATGATTCCCCCAGTTGAGCCAGGGTTCCTCTTAGGTTGATAATGTTGTCTGGAGTAAAACCAGACAGATCCTACATGTCTATGCTACCAGTAATTCCAGGAACTAGAGACAGTTAAAGAATTATATCGTCCACACCTCATTAGCAGGGAGTGAATGAATTGCAGATTCAACTGAAGTAGTCAATCTGAGGTCGCATAATGATCTAAACTTGCTGAAGGTCCATTCTAATAGCCAAACCACTATGAGCAGTGTGTGTGTGTGTGTGTGTGTGTGTGTGCGAGAGAAGCAGAGAGAATGGGGAAATTGTGTTTCATGATTGTGTTCATTGCTTGAGAACCTATCGATCGGCAGCAGCTTTGGTTCAGGCAGCGTAACTAAATGGTTTTGAGAGGCAGAAAAAGCCGCAGGCAGTAGGCAGAACAGGTACAGCAGACGGCTGTGACTCACAACCTGCAGGATCCTTTCTCTGGGACTTTGACACTTTGACTCTCTCTGAGTTTAAAGGTGACAGTGGGGAGGAGGGTTTCATTTCACAATCTGACCACTTAAAATAAAATGCCTGAGTAAGTTGTAACTGAAAAACAATTATTTTAAGCTGTTATATGTGTGTGTATTGCAGGTCTGGGAATTGTGATTATTGTTCTCAGCTGTGTGGTCACCACCATCACTGGCCTTTCCATGTCTGCCATTTGTACTAACGGTGTGGTCAGAGGAGGTAAGATAAGACATTTCATAAACAGAAACCTTTTGAATTAAACCTCTGATGCAGGCATTTCACTCATACAACACCAGCACCAGCAGTTTAAACATTATATGTAAATGTATATAGTCTGAGATAACACACACTCATCCTGACATAAATATATAATATAATATATATATAAACATATCTTTTGCTGAGAGAATGGAATGACCAGGAGGACAGTGTATGTAGATAAAGACACACGGCTCCAAACTGCACCTGAATGTCACCTCTTGAAGCTTCTTCTTTATTTTACAGCCTACTTAACTTGTCCTGACATTAAATCACGAATCAGTGATTAATAATCTACTGTATGTATATATGTACTTCATTTTGTCATTTTCAGGAGGAGCCTACTACTTGATATCTCGCAGTTTGGGACCAGAGTTTGGCGGGTCGATTGGCCTAATTTTTGCTTTTGCCAATGCAGTGGCTGTGGCCATGTATGTGGTGGGATTTGCAGAAACTGTGGTCGATTTGCTCAAGGTGCATAATATTGTAATGATCAGGTGACTGTAGAATGAATTGTGCAAAAGATATCTGACTACACACTTATCCCTGCCTCTTGTGTGTACCTTTTGTCACGCTCAGGAAAACGAAGTTCTCATGGTGGATGAAATAAACGACATCCGGATCGTTGGATGTATCACCGTGGTGTTGCTGTTGGCCTTATCAGTTGCTGGAATGGAATGGGAAGCCAAAGTGAGAGATGAACATTTTGCTGCTTGTTCCCCAATCTCTGGGCTTGTTGTGGTAAAATGTCCAACCATAACTTTAATCAGTTTAATTATTTTGTCTTCATAGGCACAGGTTTTTCTACTCATCATCTTGCTGGTGGCCATAGTGAATGTATTTGTGGGAACAGTCATTCCTACAACAGCTGAAAAGAATTCCAAAGGCATCTTCAATTATAACTGTAAGACTCTCCAAACCAATGTACATGACAAAAAACTATAATTGAACTGAAAAGGTGAAAATTTATCTCATTCACAGAATCTTCTTTTACTCTCTTTTTCACAGCAAAAGTCTTCTTAGAGAATTTTGGTCCAGATTTTCGAGACAGCGAGACCTTTTTTTCAGTGTTTGCCATCTTTTTCCCTGCTGCAACCGGGATCTTGGCTGGAGCCAACATCTCTGGCGACTTACGGGTAACTTTTTCATACAGAGACCATTAGCATGGGAATCATTAGTTGCTATGGTACTTATGTTTCTAAACAAAAGGCTGGATATTTTTGAATGCAACTACAGAAACAGTTTTCTTTATAGTCACTGTTATGCCTGAAATATGACACGTTCTAACACAGATACATGTCTTATAGGATCCCCAGGGAGCCATACCTAAAGGTACCTTGCTGGCAATCTTGATAACTGGTGTCACCTACCTAGCAGTGGCCCTCTGTGTCTGTAAGTACAGTAATCCATGAAATGCGGCTCCAGTGAGAAATGTTGCCTGGTGTCCCTTTCACAGATGAAGTTAGATTTAAATATTTTCACTAATACAGTAGCCTGTTCATCGCAAGGGATACTTTTTTCTCAGCTATTCTCAGCATTTGTCTTGATAACATATAGAAACAATGGAAAATGTAATATTTCTGTATTCTGGTTGTTGAATTTTATTTCTAAGCCATGCATCTGTTTTTCTCTCTCTAACTGATCAGCTGCCACTGTTGTCCGTGAAGCCACAGGAAATATAACAGACATCATTACTGATGGAGCGCCATGTACTGGTCCAGCAGTAGCTGCTTGTGAGCTTGGTTATAATTTCTCTTCCTGTGCAGTAGAAAAATGCAACTTTGGCTTGATTAACAACAATCAGGTATGCAACCTTTTAAATCTAATCTGTACAGAAGAAGAGTTCTTTTTTTCATCTCTAATGCTGTCATCTCCTCACCTCTGGTTCAGGTGATGACCATGGTATCTGGGTTTGGTCCCCTCATCATTGCAGGAACGTTCTCAGCCACACTTTCATCTGCCCTGGCTTCCCTCGTCAGTGCTCCCAAAGTCTTCCAGGTTAGTAACTTACCACATTTGACAAAATGCAACAGCAATGCAAAGTTTTTGACGAACCCTCCACTGAGATACAACTAGATTATTGCTCTTGACTCCCATAAAACATCAAATATTTTCTAAGTTAAGCTCTGTCTCTCCTCAGGCACTATGTAAAGACAACATCTACAAGATTCTGCACTTCTTTGCCAAAGGGCATGGCAAGAACAACGAGCCAATACGTGGCTATGTCCTCACATTCATTATTTCTGTGGCCTTCATCCTCATTGGTCAGTTAAATTGTCTATCATGCCCGGCTCATAACATCGTTACAACAACTAAAATCTTGTACTTCAGATGAACAAATACGCTAATGAGGTGTTTGCTTTTGTCCAGTTAGCAGAAAATGACTTCATTGCATTCCATCTAAGCTGAAATCCTTTTTTTTTATGTCTCCATAGGTAATCTCAACACCATCGCTCCTATCATCTCCAACTTCTTCCTGGCATCTTATGCTCTCATCAATTTCTCCTGCTTCCATGCATCGTACGCCAAGTCTCCAGGTGGGTCTCTGCAGACAAAGTACCTTATAAATGAAACATTCTGACAGTAGGCGTTTCAGGAATTATGTATAATTGACTGTGAATATATTAAAACAAGGCACTATCCCAAAAAGCAGGAGTTTTAAAACATTTCCTAGGACAAACTTAGTATCATTAGATAATTTGAATTTGATTTGTTTTAAATTAAGAGAGTCTAATGGATTTTCCTTTCTGTACAGTGTGTTTCCTATCACTTGTCTCATAGTTTGAAGTTACTAAATGTGGTCTTTCTTATGTGTTTTCCCAGGCTGGAGACCAGCATACAAATACTACAACATGTGGTTATCCTTGGTGGGTGCAGTGCTCTGCTGTGTTGTTATGTTTGTCATCAACTGGTGGGCTGCTTTACTTACATACGGCATTGAAATCCTCCTCTACATTTATGTCACAGTCAAGAAGCCAGGTGAGCTGTGTGTACACATTTTCATACGTGGAAGTACATTCATGTTGCCTGCATGAACGTGAACCTGCATGAATGTTTTCTCCAGATGTGAACTGGGGCTCGTCCACGCAGGCGGTGACATTTGTGAGTGCAGTCAGCAACGCTCTGTCTCTGTCTGGTGTAGACGATCATGTCAAGAACTTCAGGTAAAAGTCTATTTATATTACAATACAATACAACTTGTCCATAACAGTTTGACATAGAAAAACGTGAAACATTAAAATCAAAGGACATTTTCAGACTGACATTGTAACATATGCTTGTTTCTTTCTCAGGCCTCAGATCTTAGCATTGACAGGTTCAGCACGCACCAGACCAGCTCTCCTAGACCTGGCTCACTCCTTCTCTAAGAACTATGGACTCTGTCTCACCTGTGAAGTATTTGTGGTAAGGTTACATTCTAATGTCATCACAATTACTGAGGAATTACATATTGTCTTTCTCAATTTGTATTTAAATATCAACCTTCTATTCAAATCAAGATTTGCTCATCAAGCAAATTTTAATTTAGCAGAGTTCAGACTTCACACGCAGTGGATATTCAAGTGAATATCAAGCAGGGATGAGGAAAATGCCAACTGTCTGGATACCCGAGCCTAAGGTTTAGCTTCAGCTGTGTCCTTTGAATTTGAAAAAGGTGTCTGTAGAACCTCCTTCTCTTTCAAACACACTCACACAAACACTTACACTCACATACATATGGGCATGTTGTGATCTCTTCAGGGCCCGAGGTCAGAGGCCCTGGAAGAGATGAACGCCAGCATGGAGAAGAACCAGATGTGGCTCAGGAAGACCAAACGCAAGGCATTTTACACTGCTGTGGCTTGTGAGGACTTTAGGGAAGGGACTGCGACTCTGCTGCAGGTTAGTGTGGTCATAGTTTACATTGCTTTAACTGAAAAGAAAAAAAACACAAACTAACCCAGAAAAATCCATTTGATTAATGTGTAACCTGCAGGTTTTGATAGGAGGGAGACAGTTCATATAAACATAGCAGAATGAAGATTGTCCCACTTCCTTCTTCATAACATTAAGTATCTATTGCTGTGTTATGACTCTGGACTGGACTTGTCTTAAGGATCTGGCCAGGACATTAGTGCAGGAGGTACAAAAGGAGAAAGTTAAGGAGGAAAAGCAGTCTTATAGCTCTAGCTATTGCATTTTTGAGATAAGGCCGCCTCTGTTCATTGTCAGGATTGCTTACATAAAACAGCACGGCTGATTAGAAGCAATAATTGATTAACACTGCATTGGATTCTTTGCAGACAAAGGGAGATGAAGGGAGATCTGCTGAGTAATCTGGTCAACATTTCTGGCAGTAAAACGGCTTTACAGCCTTCTTGTATAGAACATTTTGAAACTTTTTTTCTTCTTCTCCAGTTAATGAAGACCCCAGGTTAATAGGGTAATATGGTTCCTGTGTTGCTTCAGTGAACTGATTTGGGGTTTTATCTTTATGCTATGAGTGTGGTGCTTTTTCTTACAGGCCTCAGGTCTCGGCCGTATGAAGCCTAACACATTAATGATAGGCTTCAAAAGAAACTGGAGGACAACGGGCACAGAGGCAGTACAGAGTTATGTTGGAATACTGCAGTAAGTCACAATAAACACACATGGAAATAATGTACCCAATTAAACATAGATAGGAGATCTTTGTGTTGAAATAGTGTCCTTATTCTCTTTTCTTTTTTGACAGTGATGCGTTTGACTTTGAATACGGCACAATGGTGCTGAGGATTAACCATGGACTTGATGTGTCGCACATCGTCGAGGCAGAAGGTCAGTATGAAAACTTATATAGGCTATGCGCTTTAATCTGCAGGAACAGCTGCATCAGTATGACAGCAATTATGTTTATAGAGTTCTTTTCTACAAAGGTAGGTTAGGTAGGCGGAAGAAACACAATGACAGGAAACAATTGGCCTCTAAAACAGCAGCATGAAATAAATAAAGCAGTAAACATTGGCACAACATAGAAGAATGCTTTACAATGTATACTTGTAATAAAATAATAAAACATACATATAAAAGAGAGATTAGCAGTGCAAAAAGGCCACACTCACAATGAAAGAAAAAAAGAAATGCCATTTGTAAATGTGTCTTAAGATGGGTTAAACAGTAGTAGTTGAACTGAATTAACTTTATATCAATTTTGAATATTTTAACAACCAAAAAGACAACAAAAATAATTGTCAAACAATGCGCTGCTATAGTGTATGAACCTTTATTCTCACAAGCCACAGTAACTGACTTTGATAAAATAACACTGATAAGCAAGGGCACTTTGCTCTGTTGATTACAAAGTACTTATAAAGATCAGACAGTTAAGAGATAAGATGCTATACAGAGAATCGTGACTAGTCGATACATATTTACAATTATTAAATATTTATTATAGAACGTAAATCTGATTCTGTCTTTCAGAGGAGATGCTAAAGGCAGCAAGGGAGCAACAGGCCCTGGACAATGAGTTGATGCCGGATGGAGGGAAAGCAAGAGGACTGTTCAGGAAGTCTAGAAAAGCCTCTCAGCAAGTGCTCACGACCAGAGGTATCTCCCTAGAGGTTATTTCTCTGTGTTAACGCCATACCTGACATTTCAGAAAGACTTCAGCTTTTCAAACACAGCTTGCATCAAAAGACAAGTATGATCTTTAACTCTGCCCTCCACACACTCGTATTTCTCCTGAGATAACATACATTTAACAAATGAAACCAATGAAAAGTATATTTTGTAAACTTCTCCAGACTCCCATTGAGATAAAATTAAATCAAGTGCACCCACTAAAGATGTCTTTAATCCAATAATATGGTCCCTTTCGTTCGTTTGGAGAGCATCTCTTAAGAGCAGTCCTTTAACCGAGACACTAGAGGGTGCTTGCAGCCCCTCCCTCGATCTGTCTATGTCTCTACATCACACACACATACACACTGAGCTGCGTCTTGGCACAACTGCGATGGTCGTTAGTATGCCATCTGAATCCCACTCATTGGAACATTAAACAGAGAGATGGCTGGTCCTGCTGATGTAGTCAGCTCTTAATGTTAATTTGCGCAAGTTTTCCCATCCAACTTAACTCTCCACACTCGTTCAATGAATTACATTCCCTCCTACTGTTCCTCTCCCTCGTCCACTTCTCATATCTTTTTCTCTGTCCCTCAGTGTCTGTCTGCGGCCCTCCGCCCCCACAGGTTGCCAGGATGAATGAGAGGCTGTTGGAGGCCAGTGCTCAATTCAAGAAGAAACAGCCGAAAGGCACCATTGATGTGTGGTGGCTGTTTGACGATGGAGGTAGGTGTTGGTCCCCCAAGGCAGCTGTCTTTTATATACCTCACCTATAGATTGTTACTGATAAGTGCACAGAGACACATTGTGTCAGACAGATGCTTCCTTCATGGAAGTGCTTTAATAAGTTTTTAAGTGCAAAAACATAACAACCTTGACAAATGTTAAATGCAAAGATACATATGTTCTATAATCAATTGACTGGATAAATTGTTTTTACAATAACAAATGGATTCCCCCTCTCTCAGGCCTTACCCTGCTGCTCCCTTACATCCTCACTACCAGGAAGAAGTGGAAAGACAGTAAATTAAGGATCTTCATCGCAGGGCAGCCTGGACGCGGTGAGCTGGATAAACAGGAGTGAGTAAAAAAAATGAAATGAAATTGATGTTTCAATATCAATCATAGCTTAAAGTCATCTTGGGCAAATTAAGATATGAAAATTCATGAGCCAACAACATCACTTTAATGGACATATTATTTAGCATTAGCTGTAAATAATTACCAACATTTTCATAAATGTTAATCGGTGTGTGATCATCTGTCTTGCAGGATGAAGTCTCTGTTGCAGAAATTCAGAATTAACTGCACCGACATCAATGTCATTGATGACATCCATGTCCAACCACGCTCTGACAGGTAATTCTATCTGTTTTGGGGTTTTTTCATTTATAATAGTGACAGCAGACCAGATGGTTCAACAGTAATAGTCAAATTGAATTACCTCATAGTTTCTGCATATTAAATATAATCACCTCATGTTCTTATCTGCTTTCCTCCAGCTTGCAGAAGTTAGAGGATATGATTGAGCCTTTCCGTCTGCATGAGGAGTCTAAAGACAGGGCTCAGGCTGAATCCATGCGGAGAGACCAGCCCTGGAAAATCACTGACAAAGAGTTGAGCACCTTTGAGGAGAAGGTAAAAGTTAAGACTTTATATACAGCATAGACATAATTATGTATTAGTTTGGTTCGCAGGTGGGGCGTTAAACAGCTAAATTAGGTTAATATTCATCATCACAACATAACTGCTGCTGTTTTACAGACCAACCTCCAGGTGCGACTGAATGAAGTGCTTCAGGAACATTCCAAATCTGCCAATCTCATCATTGTGTAAGTACCAACACCTGCTGTCTGAATAGGAAACTTAACGCAGTGTGGGAAGGCGCAGTGTCTAACATACTCTGTACCTTCACCCCCCGCAGGAGTTTGCCCATTGCTCGTAAGGAATCTGTCTCTGATTTCCTCTACATGGCCTGGCTGGACATTCTGACAAAAGACCTTCCACCCACCCTGCTCATTAGAGGCAACCACAAAAGTGTGCTTACTTTCTACTCCTGAGCACCTTGCAGGTTAGGTAGCAATAAAGGTAGCAATAAAGGTAGCAATAAAGGAATTAAATGGTAGTACCATAATGCTGGACCATGTTCATAAAGCGTACCAATGTAACAGGATCATTTTCAGTTAAGGCCTGATGTGAATTGTCTGAATGTGAATTTAGGAGCAAAGGTTAAGCTCTTTGCAACAGTGGACAAGTACGGAACAAATACTCAAATAAATAAACAAAAGCTGTTGCAAAGTTGCAAAGTCTAATCACACATCTAGCTAACTTGGCCAGATCAGTCCAAAAACCTTTGTTAAAAGAATGTTAAAATTGGTTTGTTACACTAAGTGACTGCGTTGCCTGCTGCTGTGATTGTAAAATAAATGTACATAGTAGCTGTCTGAATTCACTAGTGAATATTTTTATAGCAAAAATGATTTATTAACAACATTTCTCCTTCAAAACTGTGGTAGTAATTGTTTGATTCTTTGTTAAACATTCTTTAATATTCACCGAGTGTAAAATACATTGCTGTTGTAAAGCTGTTTACCTGTTTCAAATTATACTGTTTAAATAGTCTTGATGTTACTATCAGAGTACACTTTTTGTTTAAGGAAAATTGAGTGAAATAAGAGTTTGTAAAGCCAATTCTTCTGTATATTTTAGTTTTATTTCTTTGTCTCCATATTTAAATATATCATTGTGATTACCTGAATAAAGAATTAATCAAATGTTCAGCTGTTCTTATTCTTGTCTCTGTCATTTATTAGATGACTAGATGACATAATGTCAGATATTGTTTGTCTAGAGAAAGTGTAGGTGCTTTCCACTAAATTACCTGCACATTACATGAGAATTTAAATTGTGATGCTATACTTTGAATGTTTTATGTTACATGATGGTTGTTGTTACAACTTTACACACTAAGTTTTTATGTGTAAAACACAAGTATAAAGTCAAAGTTTAAACTAACCAACAGGACATTTGATATTTAGACCAAAGCTACTACAACTAGAAAATATGTCATGATTTGTCATATGTCAGACCTTGTGTTTTAAATACACAAGGTCTGTGAAAGTATGGTACTGTCAAATAGAGTCATTTGGACACTTCATCAAAAACAAATATGTATTTAATGCAAAAGGATTTATAAAAGGTCTGTAGAGTTAGAGGTCAGATATACATGTATTAAATATGAGCAGTCAATGTCAATCCTAATAGTCCACATCCTGAATGGCAATGCCGATGTATTCCCAATTGGGGGCAGCAATGGACTTGATCTCAAGGGATAAAGGATTGGGGAGAAGGTTATTAAAAATTAGTTTTCTGCACATTCAAATGGATTTTGCCAGCCATTAGTTTATATTATAATGATCTTATATATTTACATAATGAGCCATGTAAATGGTTTTGGGGTGAATTTTGGTTATTGATTATGTTATATCAACAGATTATAGTAATAGTAATAATAATAATAATAATAATAATAATAATAATAATAAAGTACATCACATCTCATTTATGAGGAAATCATAAAAGTTTGATCTCAACCAAAAGGTACTTGTGTTGCTAGAGCTACACACATTCTGTATGCCTTGTGAAAGTAACCATAAACACACTGCACTACTGTACACACAGTACCGGTATGTATGCTGTCACATAACCATATGTCTACTAGCCTACGGTTCATACTGTTTGATCTATAGTGCATTCATATTTGCATTACTATCCATACTGTGTGCATCTGATCTATAGTGTATACACTGTCATGATATAACACCTCCAGCTGTTTATTCTGTATATCTAATGCCTCACTACTGCAATTACTTGTCCTTATACCTTCATACTGTATGTATCTTTGCATATTCATAACTAACCCTTAGTGTTTATTCTGTTTATTACCTCTATACACAGGTGCATGCACTCTACTGCTTTTTGCACTTCTGGTTAGACCCTAAACAGCGTTTCGTTGTCTCAGTACTTCTGTCCTCTCTGCAATGACAATAAAGTTGAATCTCAGGTTCTGCCAGATACAACTAGATGCAAGTCAATATGACGTAGAATGGATACATTGATATGCTTTCTATCCCCAAAATTCTTTTGTTTAACATTGGAGTCAGCCATAGTCTGTGAAAGAGTGAGGAGGAGCTCCATGGTAGGGGGAGGAGGAAGTGCAGTGATGCTAAATGCAATCAGCTGAGAGGATTTTAGCTGTTAGCTTGCCGACGACATTAGCAAACAATTATGACACGAATGATCCTAAGGCTAAGGGGTATTCAGTCACAATGCTCTGCGTTTGTTGATGCTGCGTCGCGTTTCTTAGGAAGGGAATGTCAGACGGATACTCAAAACAAAGGCAAGCAAGTAATTAGCGTTACCATTAGCAACATGTCAAGTGCGTATTGACGTTAGCTTTGCTAGTCTGCCTAGCATTTTATAACAGACCGCTTTGGTTTTAGCATGTTGCATTATAACTTGTATGTCGTGTTCTGAACAAAACCAACACCACGCCTTCTAAATTTTGGTGCAATGCGTAAGTAAAGCGGGGCTTAATATTATCCTAATATTGTATCGTGCTTTATATATTTTTTTATCTGAGGTTACTTGTATCAATAACTCTCGCGAGAACTTTTTTTCATACAGCAACGTGGTGACGAAATGGTTGCCATAGTTACAGAGCATACTTACTTTTTGCAGATTTATTTATTCCAGTAGTTTACTCCCGATGAATTTAATGACAGTTCTGTAGTAAATTATACACGCTATTGGAGTTTTTTTCACTACGTGTTACAGTGTATGATAAAGTTTCTGTTGGAAGTTACGTGATTTTGAGGAGGGGCTAATTTGGCGCATCTTCTAGCGCGGGAAATTTGATTCAAATAGTAGGAGCGCCAAGAAACTGCAGTAGAAGCTTCGGGGGTTTTAGATTTTCAGTCGCCGGCTGAAGTTGTCTCCTGCCTAGTACATAGTTAGTCTTTAGTCCGTTTAAATTATTTCGTATTTTATCGGCTTTTAACTGAAAACTTTGCCAACATGCCCGTTCTAGTTACAGATGCTTCTGCAATTTCTCCTTCAAAGAGAGCAAGAACAGAAACAAAGCCTGCAGAGGAAAGACCTGTCCTCAGATTTGCCAAACTTTCTGAGCATGCCACGAAACCTACAAGAGGCTCAGCTAAAGCAGCAGGATATGATCTGTACAGGTTGGTTATACTATAAATTAAGTTATGTTTGGGTACACTAGTGACTTAATGTGTGCAGTATATGTACGTATTTAGTACTGTGATCATGTATTGTTCCACTTTTAACACAAGTTGTAATGACTGTTCATAAAATCCAATCGTAAATTTAACTTTAAATGTTTCTGAACATTTAACGTTAGCTTGTGTTCCTACATAAGTCAAATTTACGTTCTAAACTTGCCCTGTATGAAAACGTGTGCTATGAATAACGTTCTAGCGCCATGTAAATCGGTTAACCATAAGTCTCTGAATTTAAACAGTGCATATGATTACTCCATTGGTCCTATGGATAAGGCCATTGTGAAGACAGACATCCAGATAGCAGTTCCACATGGCTGCTATGGGCGAGTGGGTGAGTTTTTGATATGCTGATGCGACTCTGGAATTACATGTTTTTCCTCCTGACTGCTTACATTTGGCTCAGTGCATGTGAATTCAAGTTAGCATTTTCTGTTGGGGGATTGTTACACTAGTTGCAGAACAACAGACCATTACTGTTCCTTAACATACTTTTTTTTTTTTTTTTTTTGCTCCTCAGCACCGAGATCTGGACTGGCAGCAAAAAACTTCATTGATGTTGGTGGTGAGTCTTTACCTACTTGAACTACTTCACTATTTATGAGAATCCATGTGAGCAGGTAATGCTTTAACCCATGTTATGTCAGCCATTTAAAATTATCTTATGCCTCTGTATGTTCTCCTCAGCTGGAGTTGTAGATGAAGACTATAGAGGGAATGTGGGAGTTGTGCTCTTCAACTTCAGCAAGGACATATTTGAAGGTGAGTTGTATCAATACAATACTTTGTTGTTGTTTTTTTCTTTGAGTTTTTCTGGAAGAGCCTGATGACTGAAAGGGAGTTGAAATGTTTCACCCTAGTTTAGTCATATTCACTTTACAAACTGAACCAAGAAAGTGTCATTTACAGTAAGCATAACATTTTGACTTTAAATGTGCCCCATGGCCCTGTGAATTATGAGATTAACAAACTGGCAAATATCACTAAACAGTCAAATGTACATGCCTTCGGTATAAATTATTCTCTCTATTTAGGAGAACACAACTGGTTAAAATTAATCGGACAATTTAAAAAAAAAAGTTCCTTTTTTACCTGTAAATGTCCAAATATTTTTCTTACATTTGTTTAGAGCTCAGTGCATCCTGTATAGATGTCATGCACATTTGTACAAATCACTGTATATGAAGATATGAGGATCTTTATAAACAGTCTATAGTATAAATATGCAATTAACAAATGTCATCTCTTTCTGTTCCTCTTCTCAGTGAAAAAGGGTGACAGAATTGCTCAGCTGGTGTGTGAGAGGATCTGCTACCCAGATCTGGAGGAGGAAAAGGTAAATTGTGAAAGTGAAACATTATACACTCCGTTGCCAGTTTATTAGTTACACCTAGCTAAAAGTAATGTTGAATAATAAAACTGTCATGCAATTAATTCTACCTTACAGGTGTTCTATTATTTTGTCCACCCCATTTATATTAATGAAGATTGACTAAATAACAGAAGCCTAGCCTATCTGTATAATGCAATTCAAGAGCAACACAAACCAGTTCCTCCAAAATGACCATACAGTTGAATCTCTCACTTCAACTATAGTTCAACAAAAACTATCATATATAAATCATAACAGGATTTATTGCAGGACTGTTGTATTAGACTGCATTAGTTAGAGCTTGGTGTACCCAGTTAACTGGAAACTAAGTGTACTTTACCAATTAAAATACAATAATACAATACCTGTGCAAATATTGTCAGATTTTGCATTGGATGTGTGGCAGCTTTCCTGTATTTATTATGTATACATACTATTTTTGTAATTCAATCAAAATGCTTGGCTGTGTTGTTTCAGACGCTTAATGAGACAGAACGTGGTGCCGGAGGTTTTGGATCCACTGGATGCAACTGAAAGATCCAGATATATTTGGGGTGGCGATGTGTATATGTTGAAAATATTTATAGATGAGGTGCCAATAAAGTTCTTTTTTTGTACTTTGGGGAATCTGGTGTCTTTACTGGACAGTTTAGCATTATGTCTGACTAACTCCTCCACAAAATGTTCCAAACCTCCACACGGGGGCAGTGCAGGACAAGCGTTGCATTTCAGCCTAGTGAAGAAACAGATTCCATTTGGGTATCGTGAAGTTCACTAGCTAAAACATCCAGAGATCAGGTTGCACTTTGAGTTACACACGACTGAAGAAGATGGATCTCTGAACAATGTTCCATTTGAAGGGGAAAGCACAGCAGTGAATACATAAACACCAAAAATGTTTTTATTGTGAATTTACAACTAAACCCTCACTGATGTGAACAGAGAACACAGACTGGTGTCAGGCTGGTCTGTGGCAATGCAGCACTGATTGTACTGAGAGAATGTGTGGCCACGAAGACCTCAGTGCATAATCATGAAGGCCCAGGTTTGGCATCATCAATGTGTGTGTGTATGTATACACAGTTTACAAAGGAAGTAGTTGGTCATTATAAGCACCATTATGAACCCCTCTGTTCCAGGGGCTTCCTCTAGTTTACAAATGCTTCATAGATTAAAAGTGGCATCGATTATTACAGTATAAACACAATTTACATGTAGTATAGAGGAGAGCAGACAGGCTATGAAGCTAGCTGTTACTGTTGCAAAGACATGAAATCTTCAGAATGGCCGATGGGATTGTATCTTGTTCACTACAGAGTTTTGTGTAGTAGTACAGTGCATTCAGAAGTCTATGTGGTTGTGTTGCTAGCACCAGTAAATATGAATTATTCTAGTCAGTAGGAAAGATGGAAAAGCATAGTTTAAATATGCAGTAGGAGTCATTCAAGCTCTGACATGGCTACATCTCAATAGTCCATAGTGGGTTCCTTTCCTCTCCTAACCATTCTCACAATCCTTTTTTTTATTTTTAAATCTTCACTCCATTAAATTAATATCTGGGGAAGGAGAAATGTATTTACTTTCATGTATCCAGCTTTGTTCAGTCATTTACCTGAGGGGAGGAAATGAATTTATTGCAGACTATTGGGACTCACCCTTTTTTTCCCCCACCTAAGCCGAGTTCTAAAAAACTCAACCTTTAAAGCTTTCTGCAGTCCACATGCCCTTCAAAGTGGCACCTGATTCCACATATCATACATTAAACCCTACAATTAAAAGCCATTCACACTCAATAGTGCTTCGCACACAGCTGAAGTTGCGTATTAGGGCAATATGCTCTTCATTTGACTGAAATCTTTCACACTGCCTTGTTCAGCTGGCATTTTCCACAGAAATTGTATCTATGATATGTAGAATCATCTTTGGCAATCAAATGACGCAGTCCCTCCCCCCACCCCCTTCTGGTCTCTTTGGTGGCGAGCCCTTCTCCCTGTTGGAGCAAGTAGAGGTTGCCCCTAACTACTGATCCAGAGTCAGAGATGTTTGGCTTTTTGGGAAGTGTGAGCCTGACACTGGATTAGCAGCTGCTGCAGCATCTGCCTGTCTCAGTTTTGTGATGGTTAATGGAGGATGATCTGCACCCTTATCTTCAGTACGTCTCCCAGCTGTCCTGTGAGGTAGTCTTTATCGTGCCGGTCCTCCAGCTCTGCCAGCTCCTTCTTCCTGTAGAGGGGCATACTGCTGATCTGGAGCTGGTACGCCCCTGGGGGGAGGGCCTTCTTCTTGCTGAGATGCAGGTAGCTGACACCCTCTCTCTGGTTGATCTTGAAGTAGCCCTCTTCGTTTCCGTAGTCGATGCTGTAGCGCACATGGTCGCTGAGGGTGGATAAGGCTGGGGTGAACTCAAGGATGTGGTCACGGTTGCTCAGATCGCTGATGTTCAGGTGGAACTGCAGGGTGTCCTCGATGTCCACACTGGCCAGGCTGATCATCTCCTTCTCCGTCAGCTGCAGAAAAAAACGTGGTCATGGTGTGAGACATGTGACCTACCGTACGGTATGTTTCCTGTCATTAATTAAGAGGCAAAAAGACAATTTGTCATAAAGGTACATACAAGCAAGGCTGTTACCAGGATTTTGGAATAGTGAGGTCCTGCGTTCCATCCTACCACCCTCAGAAAATTTGGACCAGAAACCGAAGAGATGGTTTTGAAGATTTTTTTTTATTACTTGTATTTGTAATTTTATTTGTTCAGTTAACTGTTCAATTATACTTTTGGTGCTGTTGCAAGGCCTTCCTCACACTGCCAGGAATAGAATTCAGGGGGGTAATTGCTGAAGCCTTTATCCATTTATTATTTATATTATTTTCTTTGGCCTAAACATAGTAAAATCTATACATATAGAGTCCCAAAAAATACTGGAATCAGCTAATAAAATATCTAACCTGTTTAAGTGTTTAATTTTTGAATGTTAGGTCCCCTTATGTCGCAAAAAAACGTCCAGGTCCCCTATAAATACTGCATCCAGACAGACACATTACCTGCACATCTTCCAGAGGTTCCTCCTGTGTTGAGTTGCTGCTGCGACGTTTGCGTCCCTTCTTGGGATAGCCGTTGATCTTACATTCATAGCAGGCCTCAGGAGACAGAGAATTATCATCCACCTCACCTCCCTGTCCAGCACTGGAGCCACCACTAGTAAAGCCCAGACCTGTGACACAGTGCCTGAGACAAAGACAAAGCCATCAGTCAACTAGAAACATCTACACACAGCTTTCACATACAGTCATTCACTCAAGTACCCTTGTCCTGCGCGGAAGTATCCGGGTGGACATCCACAGAGGTAGCCCCCGTCTGTGTTTGAGCAGCCAAACTTGCAGGGGTTCTGGCTGGTGGAGCACTCGTTGACGTCTGTGCAGCCTCCGCCTGTCTGCTCGTAGTTGAAGCCGGTGGGGCAGAGGCAGCGGAAGCTCCCCAGGGTGTTGTGGCATGACGCACCCCCGCAGATCTGGCTGTTCATACACTCGTTTTCATCTGGGTCACAGGAAGTTGACAGGAAGTAAACAAACAAGAGGTCATTCCAGTTAAAGGACATAAACAATGCTGGGAAAGTCGGCCTTGAAAGTTGTAAATATGTGGAGAGATTGAAACTAAAAATAAAAGGTTAAACTAACAAAAGCTCGTTATTTTGGGTTATGCACAGAGGCACACACACTGTACCACACAATTACTTTGTCAGTGCCAGAGCTATTTCTAATTATTTCATGTACATGCACCATCCTCCTTTTTTTCGTTAGTTTTTTATCTCTACTACAATAAGCTTCTCACGGTCTCTCTTGTGACTCTCATACTTTGTATTCTATTTAAAATGTTTTTATTATTCATTAAATGTGCACATACTGTATAATGAACTTAATTGTAGATCTTTTTACAGGTTGTAAGTGAGCATTTAGTTTTAACATAACATTTCCTTTTCTCATGGCCATACCACAGAAAGGGAAGGGTTGAACTTTCAGAGGAAAGGAAAAACATTTTGGACATGTTTATATTTTAAGAGGCAGGAAAAGAGGTGAGGGATGGATAACTTAATTTAAAAAGGCTCCAGGCTGGACTCCACAACATCGAGGCTGCAGGGTACATACTTTGGCAACCAAGTCATTAGGATGCCACAAAAGGAAATTATATTTGCTGATAAAAAAGTGGTGGTATTACTCACCCACACACTGGTTCCACTGGTAATGCTGCAGGTAGCCTTGTGGACAGCTGCACCTGTATCCACCCACTAAGTTCTGACAGCCGTGCTGACACCGGTGGTTACCATCACACTCATCCATATCTGTCAGGGACAAACACACAAGAAAGCTACTGTTAAGAGCCTATTTTCTATAATGTATCAGCTCATACTGAGGTCGGTATCAATTGTTTTCAGACCTTCACAGGTTTGTGCATTGGGATCTAATGAGAATCCCCGCTGGCACTCGCAATTGAAGCTCCCTGGAGTGTTCTGGCAGACACCGTTGGAGCCGCACAGATTGGGGTCTGTTGAACATTCATTGTTGTCTACACAGAGAGGAGTGAAGGTTCAGACGAGGGTAAAACAGGCAACATAATGTCAAGGATGATTATAACCCTGATTTGGATGTGCTGAGTCAATGATCTCAGTTTAGAGGGGTTTAGCAATCAAATCTTTCACCTACTGATTTAATCTCAGACCAGAAGAGGTAATCACAAACATCTGAGTCATAAGTATTTGATGGATAACTCAATGTTCACTTACAAGCTTTTCCCAGAAAAAGGTGAGCCTTGAGTTGAGATAATTTTGTCACACATCACAAACATGTTTGACCGTTGTGTCAGGAATTGATGCAAATCTGAACACAGTCATGTAGTTCAAGCTATTAAGGAACTAGGATCAAAGCGGAGAGGGCTGTAATCTCTAAATGTCAGTTGTTTATTGCGTGAGTCTGGGTCTTTTTGCAGTCGGTTGAGATTTGAAAAGTCTTATAATGTCTTCCCAGCTTAACATCTGGGACATAGTGCTCACAAGCATAGAGGGAAGGTCAATTTTCCCTAAACCCTACCTGGCAATCCAATTATGGATTAAGTATTGCTTTGTCTGGAATAGGACACATACTTCTTTACAGCAGCATCTTGAGAGAAGCAGATGTATTGGAAGGAATGATAAGGAATGAATGAAGGAGTTTGGGGTTCAATGTCCTACACTTGAGCACATCAGCAGTAGCTACTCAGGTATGATTTTGAAAGTGTTTTATGTCACACCCATCATTTTTCAACCTCCTTACTCCTTGAATTAATACCACATCCACTCCTCCTGTGTGTCATTTGGAGTTAGTTCTATGGTCAAAACTGAGGGTTCCCTGTCTCTGATTTGATGTGAGGTCATGGGAGCTGCTTTATGGTCTGGAAAAAAAAAGATGGTGGTAGTCATGGCAATCCACTGCAAAGTTCCATAACAAAGCATTGCTAAGCTGCCATGACTCTAAAACCAGTCCAGCCTAATAAGATCAGCGTGATATCAGCCAGAGTCCATCAACACTGAACAAGAGTTAGTAAAGGTTAGATGGTGCCACGGGGGTCTTTAATGAGCTGGGCTGGATGATACTATAAGAAAGTACACTGAAAAAAACAAGTGTTAAAGTGTTGACACCATGCAGCGCACCTTTGGGGAATACAGTTGTACAAAGAGCATTTCTAATTACAAAATATTTGGATGTGCAGTATGTGTATATTCTGCATGTGTTTATTTACCAATGCAGGCAGTATGATGCTGGGTGAAGCCAGGAGGACATTTGCAGGTGAACCCACCAATGGTGTTAACACATAAGAACTGACAGTTGTGCTGTTTGGTCGAACACTCATCCAGATCTGAAAAGGAGGAGAAGTTGTACAACATGAAATCAGCTATGAATTTAAGAGAAAAGTTAAAAGTACTTAGTATTTTATATAGTGCATTTAAGATACTGTGGTTGGAGCTGTGTCAGTGCTGCATATGATACTGTACTGCTCTTTTCTGTGAGTCAAAATTCCAGTCCTTCTACAGTCAGTGACCTACAAATGAACTGCAAATGAACCAGACACCGGAAACATGGAGGGGGACTGTAGAGGGGGAAACTAAAGCTATGGTAAATAAAGATGAAAGAGGCCCTAAAAAACTGAACACCATGTGCACACTTGTTTAGACTCACAAACAAGCCTGATAAAAAGAGACACTGCAAGATGCACTGTGTCACAGGCCCTGGATGTAGGGTACAAGACCATGAACAAACGTGCACATGGACACCCCAGTCCAAATGGAGCGTCTTGAGACAGTGAGCAGAACCCAAGCACCACTCAGCACTACAGTGGCTGTAACCT
This sequence comes from Nannoperca obscura, assembly GCA_036024295.1. Classification (NCBI taxonomy): domain Eukaryota; kingdom Metazoa; phylum Chordata; class Actinopteri; order Centrarchiformes; family Percichthyidae; genus Nannoperca; species Nannoperca obscura. The sequence continues at coordinate 60,928 of JAVQJL010070637.1, forward strand.
GGAAACTAAGTCAAGAAAGAACTTTATTGTCCACGGGGGGACATTTGTCTCGTAGCTGCTGCTGGTTGCTACAAGAGCATGCCACTTCTACTCGACTGATGTGCGTAGCACTGGGCTTAATGTGGGCTACTCTTGCATATTTAGAGGTTCTGTTTTACTGTGTGTGTGTGTGAGTGTGTGTGTGTGTGTCACCTCTGCAGCTCTTTCCATCTTCCTGTAGGATGTATCCGCGTGGGCAGGAACAGAGGTAGCCTCCCTCTGTGTTCTTACAGATGAAGTTACAAGGCTTTGGTGCCTGTATGCACTCATCCACATCTAGAGGAAGAGCGTAAGGGTGAGAGAGGCAGAGAGAGGGAGAGAGTTTGATCCTGTAGCCAGAAATTCCATGAGGGGAGATGATGAGACAGACAGACTCAAGCTGCATATTTCTGAGGAGTGTGTGGGCAGTCCACCCACGTAGTTTCACCTCTTTACCAGGCAGCAGGAATGAGAATGGGAGGTAGGCATGGTAGGAAAAGAGTCTATAAAGTGTAAGTGCTGGAAGTGAAATTATGCCTTACCCACACACAGTGTGCTGCTGATGTCAGTAGTGTAGCCAGGTTTGCAGGTGCAGCTATAGGAGCCCAAAGTGTTGATACACTGACCATTCTTGCACAAATTCCCCATCACACGACACTCATCAATATCTGGACAGATACAACAGAAGTTAACTCCAGATAAACTTATCACAAATTATTAATCAGTCAGTTGCCTGAATGGGAATAACAGTGTGTGCACTAAGTCTCAGTTCCTTTCAACAATCTGCCAAGAACTGAATTTTAATAGCGAATAAAAGCGGAGTGCCACAATTCTGCACAACCTCAGGGAAATATTATTCTTCCCATGGTAGTTATGCATCAGTGTTGTGTCAAGAATAAAAGTATAGATTAAGTAAAAATCAGTGCTTTGCGCCTGGACGTGATTCATCTGGATGGTTTTCAATAATTTCAGTACACATAAAACATCAACTTGCAGAGACACAAAACTTGTGGACATAAGGTTATTGTATCTTATAATGGTAATGGAGTTGTGAGAAGGTTCATTTGGAAAACACTGCCTGTTTGCAGAGACTGGCACTAACAGGGATTTTTTTATACAAAAACAGATCACATTTTATGAATGTTTGCTTGTTGTCTTCTGGGTTTGATCTGGTGATATCTTAGCTAATAAATGCAAATGATTTTCTGCAGGCGAATTTTAAATCTTGGATGTGGTCGCCTCCTTGAAAACCAAGAAAGGTTTTTGAAATTAATCCAGCTCTTTTCTGCAAATTACTGAAAATAATAGAAACCAGTGGTTGCCTGGCAGCTTGGAGGGAATCTGTCTAAGAACACACATTTTAACCCCAAATATTGTCAGAGAAAGATCCACACTCATTAACTGTAGGAACTGTACGATACCTCTGCCATCAGTGGTGTACCCAGGTCCCAGAGGACACATTCTCTTGTACTGAGTGGTCCCAGGCAGAGGGCAGAGCTCACAGTTGTTGCCCCAGCCTCGGCCTCCATCACAGCAACACTCTGACTTGGTCACCATGTTCCTGTTACTAGAAGTCATCTGACACAGAGTGGTCAGAACTTCAGTGAAACAGAAGCCTTCGCGGTTATCTGGAGGGTGGGAGAGACAGAGAAAGAAATTTGAGAAAAACAAGACCGGCGGACAAAAAAGGAGATTGGCCCAAGGATAGCAGACCAAAAAACCCAGACAGGACATGGCCTCAGAGAACCAGACATAAATAGATAACCCACACTGCTCTATCTCTACTGCCTGTAAGGAGTAAGATAGCCACAGAACCACAGAGCTTACAAATTTCCCTGTAGTTTTTCCTCACCAACTTCAGCACATCACGTCTATCCAGGAGAATATATTGAGATTAGGGAGAAAGGCTTTAAAGGATTTCCTTGCACCAATCTTGACACAGACAGACATGCTTTTTTAACAAGACAGTGGAGACTGTCATGGAATGGTTAAATCCCCATTGAGTTGAAAAGTCATTTTTTCACCTAGTTGCTGAATATTTAAGATTCAATAGCATAAAAAGTTTCTATTTCAATGTAAAGTCCATACAATCTGAAATTTTCTATCTTCCTGGAAAGAAAGTTATACTATTAAAGTCTAAACAATTGATATTGTCAAGTTTTTCCAACCCTGTCCCAGTGGTTGGAACTTTTTCTGAGACTTACATTTACAAACATTAGTTTTTTTACTTTTGAACTGTCCATCCCAGTATTATATCCCATTCCAACATCCTATTTCGGTCAGACATTTTGAAATACAGAAACAGGATACCACTACATAAAGGTGTTTACATGGGGGGTTCAAGAAGAAAAACATAACATTTTCTCGTTTCCTACAGGCTGAATTTACTTGAGAAGCCTCTTCTGAATAAACTTCGGTAAACCAAATAAAAGAGGCAGTGACGAAACAAGAGATCAATATAAAAACTTCAGACACTGAACTCAAATAAGTGAAGTTAGAGCACGGTGGAGAAAAAAAGCATACAGTAAGAGCAAGATATACTAATTGATAACAATTTACGTACCAATACATTCAGTCTGTGTGGGGTTAGCAATGAATCCTTGGTCACATCTGCAGCGGTAGCTTCCTACGGTGTTCTCACAACGGCCATTCTTACAGATACCTGGTTTGGCTGTACACTCATTCAGATCTAACACAGACACGCACATGGACAGTGTAGAGAGAAAATGGCAATATTTGTTACACAGGACTTTCTGTTATATGTAAAACCTAGTTAAAGCCAAGCTAAGGTGGAAGTTGAACCAGGAGTCAACACAACACACACACACACACACACACAGTTGTTGGCAAATGTCAATACACCTTCCTCTCTTTTTAAAGTTATGTTCAAATTATTAACAAATCTGTTTTTTTTTGCCACTTTTCCCAAGGTCACTACCCAAACTGAGACATATACATATGTTCATATTTCCCATGAGCATATTTGCTCATCATGGTATCATTGCTCTTCATTGCACTCCAATGCTCCTCCTCCACCTTCATACAGGATACAGCCTATAATAACAACACCATCATCTCTCCTACAAAAACAGTTTAATCTCTTAATAATTGTATAATCTTTGCCACCTGTGACATGGTTTATTCCAAATTGTCACATGTTATGAAAACACATATACATATATAATGTATATATAATATATATATACATAATATAATAAATAATATATATAATAATTTTAATTGTGATGGTTTCTTCTGTTTTAACTAACGGTTTATTTTGTGCAAAGGCAGGATTTTAAAAACTATATTCATTTTTAAAGTAAATATTTACCAAAAGGGGTTTTCAGAGTGAACCCTGATCTTTATGACTGACGCTGCTGATTGCTGGTATTTTGCACAAATATTCACAACAGTTTGTACATTGTTGCACAAGAGTGGATGAGTATTAATAGATTCATTTTATGCAAAGTAAAGCTACAGTAGAACACTTTGATAACCTTACCAATGCAACCCTCTCCGCTGGGATGGCGCATGTATCCAGGAGAACAGATGCACATGTATGTGCCAATCAGGTTCTTGCAGGTCATGCCTCTGCTGGCACAGTCATCTATACCATCTTCACACTCATTCTGATCTGGAAAACAAACAGTATACCAAGAGTAAGAGGACACGCACGTATGAAGAAATTTGTGTATTCATGCAACTGCAGCAGTTACACTCATACACACTGCAGCACTCCAGAGTTTAATGTAACTGCCCAATCCAACACTTAGCTCTGTGGTGCTAACAGGTGCGTAATGGGAGGGTTGGTGGTCTGTTTGGAGTTGTAATGTAAACAGTGACTCTATAGACACTGACAGGTTCCTCCTGTCTCGACGCTTCCCTCCAAATACTACCGTTGCTATGGTGCCCGAACTATTTGAGAGAGCGGAGGTGTAAACAGTGACTCGGCCAGTTACAGTTTCCAGAGAGTGTTTTAAGTTCGTCAGAGACAGAGAACCCTTGAGGATCAGAGATAGTGTGTTGTGTAACTTTATGGATGGGGCCTGGATGTCTCTATGAGCTACTTAGATTATTTTCTACCAACACTTTTCAGTAAATGGACCATGACTTAGAAAGCTGAGTGTATGAGTGACTCATTTAGCTGTAGTACCTTTACACATCCTCTTGTCCTCACGCAGCACGTAGCCTGTGGGACATTTACACTCGTACGAGCCCACCACATTAACACAGCGGAAGGCACACAGTAGAGGATTTTGGGAGCACTCATTGATGTCTAGACAAGGAACAGAATGCAAAAAGTTACAAGTGGTAGTACAGGACTGCAAAGACTGCATGATGGCTGTGACATCATTTCACATACCTTCACAGGTCATCATTGGCCCAGGCTCAAAGCCGTCATCACATGCACACTCAAAGCCACCGATGACATTAGTGCATGTGCCATTGCCGCAGGGATTTCCAATGTCACACTCATTAGTGTCTGTATTGAAGAAAGTTACATAAACCCCATTAAGCATGTTTACATTAGATTAACATCTACAAGGTGAATAAATCAGTGAGGGAGTGTTACTCCTGCAAAGACAGGAGGAAGATGAGGATAAGGAGACACAGAGAAATATAGCAAAATAATGGGTCAACTGGCCTTCACATGTGACTCCACTAATGTCCAAGCGGTATCCCATGGGACATTCACAGCGGAAAGAGCCGTCCGTGTTGATGCACTGGCCGTTAATGCAAGGATCATTGAGACATTCATCAATATCTGCAATTAAAAAACATCAACATCAAGTGATTTACATGCCACATCTATAACACACATGCAGCCCAGTAAAGACTTAGTGTTAATGACACACATACCTTTTGGATGGTCATCTGGCCCCTGCTGATATCCCTCGTTGGGACAGAGAAGAGGATATGCATCTGGAACCGTGAGATGTGAAAGTCATGAATACCATTAAACAATACACATAATTTTGTGCACGAGTATGCATGTTTCCCTGCATATACATGCGCGTTGTATGTTGTGTGCGCATGTGCCTATGTGATAGGAAGTGTACGCACCCTCTCCCTTGCTGGGGCAGATTTCACAGGGGTTTCCCCAGCCTTGACCTGGCATTCCGGTACAGCAGCACGCTTCCTTGGAGGTGTTCTGAGGCTTTGGAGCCAGGCAGCGCCCATTTTCAAACTTGGTATAGCAATAGTTCACACGGATATCTAAGGGTTCACACACACACACACACACACACACACACACACACACACACACACACACAACAAAAGAAAATGAGAGACTGAAGGAAACAATGAGGAAGTTTCTGAGTTACATGAGAAAACTGAACTCTTATATCTGTCAATTAAATATGAAGCTACAGCCAACACACTGTTAGTGTAGCACAAAGATGAAGTTAAAGTCTAGCCTGGATCTGTCCCATGGTAAAAGAAATTTGCTGACCAGCACTTCTGAAGCTCACTTATTAATTAAATTAATAATTTTATTAACTATGTATTCGTAGTGAGGATAGAGGAGAGGGGTTATCTCTAGTCCGTGATCGGTGTTTGCCAGTCTTTCTCCCTCTCTTGCTCACCCTGCTTCTGAGGGCTCTTGTTCCTCCTGGACTAGGCAGGCGCTTACTTGTAATGAGAAGCATATGGTAATGCTCTCCTGCTAGCACTGGCCTTCACTGATCTCAACACAAATAAGCTTTCTGACCACCATAGATCACACACGATTGCACGCACACACCTGGCTCAGAGGCAAGGATCACATACATGAACACCTGGTGCTGTGAAGAAAATGTGTGTCATGTTACTTTCCTCCATGAAACTGATTTGTCAGCCTTTCTGCAAAATAAATGTATGGTGCTCTGTGCGTGTGTGTGAGCACATGCATCTGAATGTGCAGATGTCAGTCTTATTTTATAGTTAGTTAGTGTTGCTTTTTTTACTTCACTTTTCAGTCAACACACTCTCTCTCTCTCTTGAGTCAAAATCAAGCTTTTCCACTTAGCAGTTACCCAAGAGTCTTGAAAAACCTCAGTTGATGTTGAATGGATATACACTCCAGCCTTTATTGATAGAAGATAGTAGGGAAACTTGGGGAGAGACAGAGGGTGGGGGTGGGTGGGAGTGACGTGCAACATCGGGCTGGCTGGAATAATACTTGGGATATTTTGATTACAGTATATGGTATGTCTCTTAACCACTAGGCCACCAGGACCCCACAATTAATGACAGGTTTTAAATTATGTCATAGTGGTTTTGCAAATTTCCATAATCATGATCATGAAATATCTGTCAGCACCTTCACCACCATCAGACTTGTGTCACCTCTGTCAGAGGTTTGGTTTATGTTTGTTGTTGATTTATAATTTTGTAATTCATTTTTTTTTGTCTTATTTTATTTTTTTCAGTTTGCTATACTGTTTCTGATTTAAGGAAAATACATAGCATTTAATGTGAAACCATATGAAGAAAGCAACATTTCTGAACATTTGTATTATATATTTCAGTGTACTATACGTATTCTTTTTCCCCCTAGAATCCTGGAGAACTTCTATTGTGCAATAGTTTTATATTGTGTAAAATCTTACTGTATTTATAGTCTTGTTCACTGCTCATAGATCTCTTTTATGTAATAACTAAAATAGAGATTTCTAATATCTTTTTCTTTATGGAGAATGGTTATTACAGGTTTCAGGGGCATAGAGTGCACACACATGATTTTCATCACTGATGTTATGATGATTTTCTTCAATGTCTTCATGTCTATCATAATTTTTAACAAAAACAAGGGTTTCCACAGTGGGACAGGGCTTGTCCTTGTCAAGAAACCTTGATCTCTTTTATTGCCCATGTTGCTCACTTTCCACCCAGCTCATTACTTCTCATACCAGAGAGAAAAGTTAAATACAAACTGTAAACTGCCTCTCCAAACTGATGATGTCATCACTTCAGTGTTTGGAGGGGGAACTCCCTAACAGAGGACTAAGCATGCCCCCACCCAACCCAAAAACACACATATATACATAAACACACACACACACACACAAGTGAGGAAATGGAAAAGTGATCTGTTCAGAGTCCCCCTTGGCCTTGTTGAGGCAGCAGCAGCACCAGCTGGAACACAGTGTATTGTGTATAATGAAAGAGGAGGAAAAATCTAACACCACTTACTGCTGCTTAGTCTCCAATAGCACTCAGAGACAGACTATACAGATGCACTAGTATTTACACTTTAAACCTGATGCATAAGATAGTTTCATAGCCCCTCCCCCCCCTATCACACACCCACTCACAGACACACACAATTACCTAAACATCTGCGTCCGGAGGCAGAGATCTGGAAGCCTTCGAGACACAAGCAGGTGAAGCTTCCTTCAGTGTTAGAGCAGGTTCCAAATGTGCAGAGCTCAGGCGACTGGGAGCACTCATCAATATCTGACAGACAAAGAGGAACGGCATCAACCACCTTATGAAATTGACATCAAAACTCGTGCATCATTTTTATTATTAGAGGTCCACCCTGCAGTGATTCATTGGCATCTAATTTTTCTTTGAACATGCTGCAATAGCTGCAGGGATGAAGTCATCCCAGTACGTCATGGTCCATCCAAATGTGATAAAACAGAATGTAATCTCACTAATGGATAGTTGGATAAAGGCGTATTATCTGGAACAGCCTCCATGTCACGTGTTCGCTCATCACAATGACCAGCCGCTGCTGTTACTGATGCTGAGAATTCGGCACTGTTCCTCCCTGATTCCAGGAACAGAGCACAAAGCAGGAATGTGTTGAAGTCTGCCGAATATCTCTTAATCAGCCCCACTGTATAAACAATCCAAGTGTTCTGGCTTGAGCCCACTCCCATGTGTGAAAGGGAGAAGAATGGTGTTTTGTAATTGAAGAGAAGGAGGAGGCGAAGAAGGAGTTCGTTCTCTTCTTGTACACCTCAGCAGAGTTGGTCTAAGCTATGATTTATGCATGTATATGTGAGTGTCTTGCATGTAAGCAGGTGTTCTCTGCATTACCTGAGGTGAGATTCACCCCTGAACGCAAATGTTTTATTACTTCAGAAATTCCTGGTTTTATTTTTCATGTTTTGGCTTATATTTATTGACCATGACGCAGAAAGGACTGGCTTTAGGCTGCCATACCTTCACAGGTTTCCTCATGGAGATAGTAGCCCGGTGGGCAGATACACCTGTAAGAACCATCCAGATTCAGACAAGTTCCTGCACCACATGTGCCTGGATTCACTGCACATTCATTAATATCTGAGGGGGGGGAAAGGAATATACAGGGGATTTATACTGTAAAACACACACATTACATTAAGAAAAATATATTTTAAAAAGAAAGCTAGTTTCTTACCTGCACACAGTCTGCCGTCTAACGTGAGCTCATAGCCATCATGGCACACACAGAGGAAGGTGCCCACAGTGTTCACACACTGCCCGTTTCTACACAACCCCCTCTGCGTCGAACACTCATCGACATCTGATCAACGCACAAACACCACAATATATCACATGAAGACTATTAGCTCTGTTGCTTTTTGTCTTTTACTAACTCACATCCACAGATGCACGTACCTATGCAGTCACTGTTGTGTGAGTTCTGAAAGCCGGGGTAGCAGAGACAGTTGTAGGAGCCCACTGTGTTCTTACAGGTCCCGTTACCACAGGGTTGTCTCTCACACTCGTCCACATCTGAAACCAGACAGCATCATCACAGTTTCCCCTCACACGTTACCGCTGAGCCCACACATTTCATTAACAAGCGTGAACTGATAGGAACCAAGGCAGCTTACCAACACACATTGACAGGTCCCGGGTTGTTTTGAAGCCATTGGGGCAGATGCAGCGGTAGCTCCCAAGCGTGTCAATGCACTGGCCAGGGTTGCAGATACCAGGGTTCTCGATGCATTCATTACGGTCTGAAAAAGAAGGAAAACAGAAACAATTGTCACACTGCGTGAAATTCAGAGTCAAACCACAAAAAACATCACTGCAAAGTGAAGCGAACTTTAAAGTCAAACTTTAGTTATAACTCAACAAGACAGTTGGAGGATCTGTGGTCTTTAATCTGTGATGGTTTCATTTTTGTTTATTTTTTTTCCTTCACTGGTAATTATTAAAGACCACAAAAAAGTAAAAATCCTTTCTATATAGTTACCTTGTGTCCCTCAGGGAACATTTCTGCTATCAAGTTTTAGATATCAAATATGTAAAAACTGAAGTTTTATGTATTTTCATTATCACAATCACACCTTTTTCTCTCCAGTTCTGTATTGAAAAAAATGTGTCATATGAAATGTGAGCATACAGTCTGATAGCCTTGCATATTTTCAGCTCATTCTTTTTCTACTCCCACTATTATCTGGCAAGGCTCTTGCTTGAGACACGTAATTGTAGGCCAGCTGGAGAATAGATGATTGATAGTTCTCTCTTTTATGCAGACATCAGTGTGAAAACTACTCCCGATTGGACGAACAACCAATCTCTAGTCATTAGTCTCTTTGGGCCAATTTTAAAAGTAGAAAAACTGGGTGACTGGAAATTGTAAAAATTCTCCTGAAATCTTCAATAAGATTTCATACTTTCATTCATTAATTTGTAACAGGTACCCTGTCACACAAAAATTTGGGAAGATCCAAACAACACATCATACTGTATCAAATCTGAAAGTAATTTTCTTTTACTTATTTTACTGATAACTAGTATTACCATACATGTGAAATAAGTCACATAATTAAAATAATTAGAATTTCCTTGAGTTAATGGGACTATAATGACTATTTAGATATTTGCTGCTAGTCACAAAAAATAACTAATACGGGCATGTATTTATTGCTTCACAGGATAGGAAACTGGCCTTTTACTCTAATGCATGATGACAAAATAACTAATAATTTTTACATACTCCATTTCACATTATGCATTGCAGCAATGCTTATTGTCTTATGAAATCACTGTATTTCATTCTCACATTTGAGGCCATCATTGACTGTCATTGTGCTGCCTTGGGTACTTTGTCTTTGCCATATAACTGTGCAGTTTAAATAGTCTCATATGCCTGAGTTTGATGCAATAGCTTGAGGAGACAAGTCAGTGTCATCCTCATGGAAGACGGCAGTTTTTTTGGCTGCCTCCTCTAATCTTTTCTCTAATGCTGCTCCATGTTTCTACCAATTCTGTATAATCTCCGATGAGGACATTAGGAGTTGACTGTTGGTTGAGTGTTGACCTGTTGGTTGAGTGAACAATGCGACAACCAAGCATCACACCAGTAATGTACTGTACAATCTGAGTGCTGCTGACACCTTTGACCTCTTTAAAAGGCCACAGCTGATCACAACCACAGCCTTACCTAGACACTGTCCAGTGGAGGTGGAGCGATATCCAGGTTTACACTCGCAGCGGTAGCTTCCTGGCATGTTCAGACAGGCTGCATTTTGCTGGCACACAGGTCCATTCTGACACTCATCAATATCTAACAACAGCAGGGAGATGGACAGGTGTTCAAAGATAGTCATCTACTGGTGACACATTTACAAATCAGGTAGAAATATAACAAGACTGAGCTGATCCAAATTAATGAACTGATTTAGTTTAAAAACATAAGAAGAATTCACAGCTTTTTGTGTTTTGGCATCACCTTCAGTAGAACGTCCAAGCCTTACCTTCGCAAATCAGCAGCTTGTCGTTGTAGATGAAGCCAATGGGGCACTCACACCTGAAGCTGCCAATCATGTTGATGCACACTCCATTCTCACACACTCCTGGGATTTCCCTGCACTCATCAATATCTAGCACATGAGGAAGAGGCAAGGGGACAAGATAAGATCAAAACAAACTTTCCTTTGCATCACATTGACCTTTGAATGGGAAAATCTTACCAATGACTCGTCCAGTTGTGATGTCGATATAATATCCTGGTCTGTCACTGCCACACAGGATCGCAAAGTCATCTGAGTGGACATAAGACATGAGTTCATTAAAGCTCACGTTTAGTTTTGATATCATCTACACATATGTGTCTTGGCATATACTGTATGTGTATGAGACCTCACCAGTGCTGGGCACAGGACACTGTTCACAGGGTTTATTCCATGCACGACCAATGTTATACGAGCAGCAGCACATCTTTTTGGTCATGTTGAAGTTTAGCTCTCCATCACATGTCCCATTGTCAGAGTAAAAGTTCCTATAGCAGTAGCTCTTCCTCATGTCTGTGTGCGTTTATAAGAAAGAGAGAGGAAGTTACATAAAAAAATGTATCGAATTAACCAATAAAACCATTTCGCAGACTGATACAGGCCTGAGAGCGCAGCATGCAGACCTACCCATGCAGTTGTTTCCTCCATTGACCTGCATGTAGTCCAAAGGGCAGATGCAGGTGTAGTTCCCAATGGTGTTGTAGCACTGGCCTGGGCCACAGATACCTGGTCGATCGCACTCATTGACATCTGCACACAGAGGGCATGCAGAAATTTGTTCATTGTTTTGATGAACACTGTCTGATTTACATTCCTTTAGTTGAGGTAACACACAACTCATTTTGCTTATTCAAAACTTTTAACTGAAAGACTTCCTGTGGTCTAAAGAAAGGTGGAATGAATGCAATAAGGTATATATCATGATACCGATTACCTATGTGGAAGAACTGAAGAACTACCTCTATGCAAAATGTTATGATCCATGTTTTGATGGAGCATGGTACCTGAATCCCTGTTCAGCCCTTCACTTCATCTTTATTGATTCTGTCATTTCATGACTCCAGTTGACTTAATCATTAAAATCAATACGAACATACAGTTTTCACCCGAGTTACAAATTTACTTCCATTTACTGTTCTTCCTCTGGTTATATTTCAATTCAATTCAATTTTATTTATATAGCGCCATATCACAACAAAGTTATCTCAGGGCACTCTATCGCATGGAGCCGGTCGAGACCAACTTCCACACCATTATATATATATTTCTACCCATTGTGTCTCTGGGTAAGTGTACAACAACCCCCAATTTTATTATCATCTGGTATGAAAAGTCCAAAGTGACACCTACTGACATTACTGCCACATAACAAACACAATCCTTTTTCATTCCAGCCCAGCTGACAGCTGAACTGTTGATTAACTGGAGACATAGTGGATGTGCAGTTCTGGACTTTATAAAGCAGACACACGCTTTTGTTCTCCTGGCCAACAAACACACGCTAATTAAAATGCCGCCAGCCACATGTCATTGTCTAACTCTCAGCCCCCTCCTCTCTTCTTTGTTCCCGTTTCTCTTTTCTAAACTCCCTTCTCATGTGTCTCTTTTTCCCCCCCTCTATCTTTCAGTCCTCTGTCTCTCCCTCCCTCTGTCATCTCTGGCCTGTCTACAGGGGACTCAGTGTACTTCCCCGAGGTGAGGGCTGACCACATCAGAGCCTCGCTCCTCTGGACACAGTTAGGCGCTCAGCTGTCTCATCATCCCGACTGAGCTTTGCTGGGTTATCAACAGACAGGAACTAGAGCAGGGACATATTGGGCTAGAATGAGCTGCACTGTTGTCTACAGGACAAAATGGTCCAATATTTCTTTGTCTTTTTTGCTCTCTGTGCTTTTTCCTCTCCCTCCATGTGTCCTCACTGAACGAAGGCCTGAACGGCTGGACTCAATTTCCTTCCCACTGTAACGTCCCAGGGCAAGAGCTGGAGAGGAATTGGTAACCTGTGTGTCCATGTGTGTGTCTTATACCTTCACAGACTCTGGTTTCTGTGTTGAGGGCGTAGCCTCTTGTACATTCACACTGGAAGCTGCCAAAGGTGTTGATGCACTTTCCTCCCTGGCACAAGCCTGGCAGCTCCAGGCACTCATTGATGTCTGCGAGAGAGAGAAAGGAACACTCAGTGGCAACATTGATGGGGCTGTGTTATCTGTGTGAGTGTCTGTAAGTGTGCACAGGAGCAACTGCACACAAAAACATGATAGCATGTTGCTGTTTGACCTTCCAAGATGACAGTGATGGGGTTTGGTCTGAAGCCTTCTCCTCCAGGACACAGCGTCTTGTACTCAGCTGTAAATAAGAAAAACACAGCACCAAATCACATTAACAAGCATCAATGACACAACACACAAATCACAGTCAAGGTTGTTTTGTTTTATTGCAGGATCTGACAGTAATGGTTAAGTTAAGTCACATGCCCAATTAGTCAGATGCCTGAAAAGAAATACATTTCTGGTCCTCAACTCGTTTCCTGGCACTCTTTGTAGTGCTTTTTCTGATCAGCCATCTCAGAACTCAGAGGTCTCCACAGAGCCCAGTGGACCGGACACGACTGCTGCTACTCAGAATTACAAAGCGAAAAGAAAAGGTTTTTGTTCTTGTCATAAAAGCAAGCATTTCCTTGAACTGAAAGAAGTGAGTCATTCCCTGTAATGTTTTGAACCATCTGTTGGCAATTTCAAGTGGGTTGCACAAAGCTGTCTCGTCTTTACCAGTAACAACAATTACAGCCAACACACACTCATCGCATGACAAGAGCTGGCGGCATGTAGCTTGTATGTTGGCAGAGCAGCTAACGCACACCTTATTTGCGCTGATTTACAGTGTGGTGTATTTATAAACTGATGTTTTGGTTTTGATTTTTCATGTTACTGCTAGTTGAAATAATAAGAGAAAACCATAAACCACTTCAAGGGACTTAAGGATGCCAATTGACTAATTGATTTACTCTTTCCCATGTACAAATCAACGGAACCAAATTATTTTTGAATTATATTTATTTTATTTAAATTATTTTGTCAGATAGTAGATTTGTCAGCCACTTTTCAAAGCAGAAGTTCCCTGCTCACTCAACTTTTAAAATATTCCAAAGTCTTTGATTCTACTACTCACATCTTTACTGTTTGATGGCAGCATTGTGAGTAGAAGAATGAAACCTAAAGATAAATCAGCTACATTAACTAAAGACTTTTTTTTTTTGTATTGGTTCTCCACTCTTATTGTCTGCAACTGAAACTATTGTGAAAATGCAAAATTGTTAATTTCAGTTATAGACCTATGGTGAGCTAACTATACGTATATCAACATCTTTAGTGTAGGGATGAAATTATCAATACCCAGTAAACATAGCACTAAATGTATTATGTGTGTTACCTCAGGTGGGCCATACATTTAAAATATCCGTCGGCTACAAAACTTCACTGTGGCTGCCAGCAAGTGTGTTGATGTTATCCCAGGCTAGAAGTCACAAACCTTGCTACTAAACTGAAACATACAAATAAACATGCATAGTACACACACAACGTTTAAATAATGATGGGTTCACTTACTTGAATTGACAGAGGGACATGATTCACATGGGTTTCCCCAGCCCTTTCCCTGGGAACAGCAGCACGATGCTTTGGAAACACCAACTCCAATCTCATTGGAGCAGTCCAAGCTCTCTGATGCATCTCCTCTGGAATGAACATCCAGGTAGCAGCTTCCAGAGCGAGTGTCTGTATACAAACGCACACATGTTCGGGTATACAAGTGTGTCTTAGAGTTGCTTCAGAATCAGTTCTGCGACAAAATAAGATCAAACACCAACAATGTGCAGTGAAAATTGTTGAGTCTCACCTACACAGCCCACACGAGTGGGGTTGAGTTCAAAGTCTGCTGGGCAGTTACAGTGGTAGCTTCCAGGGATGTTGACACATATCCCATTAATGCAGATGGTCGGGTCTGCACATTCATTGACATCTGAGAAAGAAACACAAAGCAACAGTCTATAAAATGTCTTCATCTCCACAAAAAGCTGTTCAGCTTTTCATTTTTTGTCAATAAGTCATTATTTGCCACAACAGCTAGGAGACAAACAGTAACTTTTCTTCTGTATCTCAGGGGAGATGAGAGCTGTTTCTCTTCAGTGCTTTTGCTCCAATCCTTTTGCACCCTTTCAGATTTCCTCAGCTCATTGGGGCATAAACAGAGCATCATTGGGGCAGGCAGTTGGACTGATGTATTGACTAGCCTTACCTGTGCAGTTGCCTCCACTCCTGTCCAGTTCATAACCAATGCTACATTCACATCTAAAAAGTCCTGGGATATTCTGGCAGCGTCCATTGACACAGATGTCAGCAAAGGTACATTCGTCTATGTCTGTAAAAGACAGAGACAGAGAGAGAATGATAAAGAGGGTGAGAGAGAGAGGCCCAGCTGTGAGGGATTAGTGGATCATGGGATCATGGTGGAAAATTGGCAGCCAGCAATAGGAAGTGAAGGCCGCTCACCTCTGCTAAAGAATGACAGTTCTGGGGCAAAAAATGCCCAGACATATCCAGACAGACACACACATACACTATCAGAGCAGCAGCCAAGGTTATGAAATTGTGCTCTTCCACATCATTAGACTCTGCACAAGTCATTACTGTCCAGTCCTGCTTAAGTTGAGGGAGGGAGGACTGGATAGGTTATTTCAGGATGTTTGACACATCAGCAAAATTAGGTCAGTCTGCTCATTCAATTGAGTCCAGCAATGCCTTATCACTGGAAGCATGAATCACACTGTTTGGCTTCCAGTCATCAATGTATTCATATGTCGACTCTACAGTAGTTCAGTTCGAGATTTCATACAAGATCCCTCAGTTATTTAAGTCTACATGCAATCTTACACAATCTTACATATGTTATTCTATTTATGTAAACGCTACACCCCAATAAAAATGATCTACTGTCTATAGATAGGATACCTAGATAGCCAAAAAAGGTTATGGTTAATTCAGACAACAGCTAAGTTGACTGATGTTTGCTAGCTAACAAAAGCTAACTTGTTATCTAACATTAGCTCTGTTCTCACCTAAAGTCTGCTATTTCCTTATCATGCTAGTTTTCACAATAATACACATTAAACCATGGGTGAAAATAGGTGGAAAAACAAAAAGAATAGACTATGAAAAATCTTTTCAGACAGAAGTAGAAGAGTTACTTTTTAAAATATTTTTTGTTTACTATTTCTCACTATAAAATGTAAAAATCTCAAAACTATACAAAAAACAACACATTTGTTCCATTTGAAGGCAGCATCTGTTCAAATCGGCTGCTTCTCCAAACTGGAAAGCAAACCACCATTCACCAGAGTAACACCAGACCTTTCTGAATCAGTCAACACAATTAAGGATGTGGGCACCAATTAGGAGGTCTGGAAACAGGACAGTAAGTGTTGTATTGTCTTACCCTCGCAGGCCTTGCCATCAGCAGTGGGGATGAAGCCCATGTCACATTCACAGCGGAAGCCTCCTGGCAGATTCAGACAGTGGCCACTCTCACACAGGTTGCTGTTCTCTGCACACTCATCACTGTCTGTAGGGGTGATCACACACACACACACACACACACACACACAGAGTCCGTAAACACATGATGCATTCATGTATCTTTTAAAAAGCAAAAATGTGGATTAGGATATCATTTTTGTAAGTGTGACCTGAACAGTAGAATCCATCTCCAGAGAATCCATCTTTGCACGCACAGCGATATGAGCCCATGGTGTTGAGACAGTCAGCATTGTTGCTGCACATGTGTGTCCCATTGGAACACTCATCCAGGTCTGAAACACAACAAAGCCCGAAAGAAATTACTTTTATGCAGGTGGAAAGTACTTCATCACGCTTGTGTGGATAAGGCTGGTCCTATTCCATATTTTTTTTATTGTTAACAGAACCATTTGCCATACATGTTAATACAGCCACCTTATTGCTAAAGTGAGTTTATTGTCATACTTGAGAAAACAAAGGGAATTATCTAATGTTCTGTTTGAATGTTAAATCACAGATCACAGATTTTTTAAACAACTAGAATTTTCACTTCAGCTTTCTCTGATATTTAAATACATTTCCATTCCTTTTATTTTGATGCAGTATACTATGCAGATTGTATAAACACTACAGATTACAGTGGTAGCATTTACCTGGGGATTTAAGGACATCAGTCTTACCTGTGCATTTCAGGCCGTTGCCAATCCACCCTGGAGCACAGTTGCATTTGAAGCTGCCAGCTGTGTTGGTGCAGGTGGCATGTCTGTCACAGTTGTGGGCGCCAATCTCACATTCATTGATATCTGACAAAGAGGAAACAAATGAAAACCCATGTAAAGAAAAAGAGACACTGCTCTGATGACATGAGTCTGCATTCTTATTCCAGTGGGGTTCCTGGCATTGTGGAGTGAGTTGATGCTGTGGTTGAACTGTATAAAAGACAGCAGCAGGAGACGACAGAGCTAAGTCTTTCTGGGTCACTGTCTTTATCCATGGAGAGCTGTATTTCAGAGCAGAAGGTACAGAGACATTCTCATGATCTCTGATACTAATCAGAGCAGAACCAGTCTCTGGATGTTCATTGTGCAAGTACGTCCAGAGTTATGAAAAAAAAGTCCAAAAGGGAGAACGATATTCTATTGCTCAGGCCTTGTTCTGTCTGAACTTGCCTTGTTTTAGGCAAAGATTTCCCTCATCACCCACAGACCCACAGACCCACAGACGCGGCACCTCTCGTATGAGGCTTTTTGTAACAGCCCACTTTTAAAGCTCATGTTTTGTTTTCTCTCCACTCCAGATGCCAAGTTTGGAAATATAATCTTTCCCAAATATAATTTCTATAAAAATGTGATGTGGTATTGTGCCAATGATACAAATAAACATTCCTTCACGGCAAAACTGTTATAATTATATCTGAACTCTGCCAATGAATGAAATATTGGGGTACTTAGTAGATCAGTTGTAAAAAAATACCTCCCTATATGTGCTAACTTATTGTATGTGGCCCTGAATTCAAATAAATGAACAACAACAATTAATGGAAACAATTAAATTGGCTACTATTAAAAATTGGCCCTGCCCATTAAGCTGTTTACATCATGTAGGGTGTAACCAATAGGGATCTCCATGAAGCAGCTGGACGGTGATAAGATGCTGTGGCTCTTGTTCCTCTGGCAGTTCTGACTTGATACAATGGCACAATGGAAAAAGCCTGTATGGGGCTAAAACAATGATGACTACTAATTTGAGCTAAAACAACCTTGTGAAAACTGACCAACACCGTACTTGGCCCTGAGACTGACAACTGAGTAGTACAGCTTTGATAGAGGGATTGTGCATGTGTGTGTACATCAAGTGAAGCCATGCTATGAACTTGTTCAAGATGTTACGACTTATCAGCCACTGAGACACACTCCTCTCTGTGCGTCTATCTTTGTGAGAGTAGTAATTCAAAACACTGTCAATTAAAGATTAGGGCTGCTGGTTTACAGTCTTCCTGAGGAGAGGGTACAGTATATTTACACCACACTTGATGACAGGGTTAATATGAGGGCTGGGAGCAAACGAATCTCCCTGGATTACAGACAAAATTAAACATCATTTCCCCCAAGCCTTTGATGACAAAGAGAGCACAACAAACACACATACACTCATGTGGAAATGTAAAATGCAAACAGGGGTTATTGCATGCAAGAAAGAAGCATGTCAGCGGTCACAGCTGGTGTCAAAGAAGAGGCTCGATTTAACTAGAGCTAATGTTTGACAGATGAAGGACAAAAAAAAGATAAAAAGGGATAGTAGAGAATTACAGATCTGCCTACCTGGCTGTCTAGCTGTCTCCCAGTTTGTATGCCTGCCTGTTTATGTGTCTGCCTGCCTGCCTGTCTCCCTATGTCTATTTCTAAATGTCTGCTAGTATGGCTGCCTTCCTGACAGCACGGCCCTGCAGTAATAGCAATATTCTAAAAAAAACCCTGCAAATCCAAGTCACATTAACAATATTACATATTCTCACTTCTCTGTATTTGAAGGGCTCCACCTTATTTCTTAGATGTATCCCTGCCAAGCCTATACGACTATATTTCAAATTTGGTGTAACAATAGCACAAGTTGAGTCTTTAAGTTAGCAAGCTGACTCAATATTGTAAGAACACAACAACATCTATCTAAAGCTTTGCTAACATTAGCCAACATTAGCAAATTGTCATATCAGATCAAGCAGAATCAGTTGCCAGGACTATGTGCCCCAAGTGTCCGTAAGTTAAGGGTGAATATTAAAATATAGTGTAACAGTAGCACATTATTATATGTCAGTAAGCTGACTCAGTCTAACTCATGTAAAGTTTGCCAACATTAGCCATAAGCTAACTTGTCATAATTAAACCAAGTGAGACCATAGAAGAAAAACCTCACAGTCTATTGAATTGACTAAGGGCATGTGTTTTTGCTTTTGAATTTAACTTTTTAAGAGGAAGATTGTGTTATTTTCGTGTTTTCAATTGTATGTTGTCTTGCTTTATCTCAAATAGTTTGACTGTTTTGTCATTTAGCTAAAAGATAATAAAGTCCACACGCTTAACCCCTCACCCTAATGCTCTCTTTAAAGCTGAGACACTCCCAGGCTTGTAAACTTCACCAGTACATCTCCACCCAGTCCTAACTTTCCAAAACACACGCAAACAGATACACAAAAGTGCCAAAGTATACATGCAAATACACACCCAGCCCCTGAGTTCTCAGTGGTGTGGAATTAAAAAAGGGAAATAACTCTTGTGGGAGCTTCATTAACAGCTGGGTCAGACCTGGGCTTGAGAGCACCACTAACTCATTAACACTCACACACGCAAGAAGATTTAGTGCACACATACCACTCTGGTCTCATAAGGCAATTCGAGACTGACATCCAATTTCTAATTCATCTTTCATATTTTGGAGGGGGATCCATTCCAAAAAGAGTAGCAGGTTTTGTTCACTTGTCTATAACAAGACATCCTGCCTGCCTTAGAGGAATTAGTGTCTTGATTCCCTGGTATTCTGGGGATGAAATTCCAGACCTGTGAATCAGAGCTGGCTGCTTCACTGCAACTCCAGTTTTCTCAAAACAAGGAAAATACTGTATGGACATTTTAATGGGATTAGAATGAGCAAGCGTGTCTATGGGAGTAAGTGAGTTTGAATCATACTTCAGACAGGCATGTTTATTTTCGTCTGAAGGAAGACGTGCTGCTGATGACTGTGTGTCTGACTCATTTTGATTACCTAGACGAGGCCAGAAAAGATCACTGGCCAAATTCTCAACTAACTCCCAAATCCCAAATTTTTAAGTGGCTGTATAAATCAGACTTAACTCTGGACAAGGAGTGAGTCCAAACTAGCAGAAAACTCTACCAGCCAAATTTGTATTTTTGTATCTTTGTATTTATGTGTTCTGGAGCTGTTTCAGGTGATTACATGGTGCAAAACTCTTCCAACCATCACGTAATGTTTAACTGACCTTAATGGAAGAGCAACATGGGAATAAACAAAGGTGCAATGTGATGCATACATCTGATAGAAGATAGTGATCTCACTACTGCTGCTGCTGTTGCTGCTTGTGAATGTGAGTGTGTGTTATGTGCGTTTGTAAGCATGTTTCTCATCAAGTCAGACAGGAGCTCTTGAATGAGGGTGAGTAATGTTAGAGCTGCTTCTGGTTAGCCAGACATTCTCCTTGAATCCTCTCATTTCTCACCTCTCTCTTCGACACACACACACACACACACACACACCTCCTTCACCACTTAATCAGCAGCAGCCCTCTACTGACTCACCGTCCTTTTACTCCCATCCACGTTCTTCCACTGTGTTTGTGTTTGTTTCACTCACCTGTGCAGCCTGTGGTTCCCTTGCGTACAGAGTATCCCAGGTCACAGTGACAGATGAAGGATCCCTTAGTGTTCTCACAGTTCCCACTCAGGCAGATGTTTGGGTTCAACTCACACTCGTCCACATCTAGACAGGGAGGGGAATGAAGAGTGAAACAGAGAAATGTTAATTTGCTAAACACGACTACAATAAACGAAAAGTTAATGACAATGAATAAAACTGAATTAGCTTTTGTTGATTTTGCCTGCCAAACAGGTTTTGATAAGCTGTGATATATGTAAGTGAGTCACAAAAGAATTACATCATGAACTATATCAAGGCTTTAAAATGTATTTACTTTTAATAAATACAGTGATAATAGAGTATATGTTTGTGTAGACCCATTTAAAAGCCCTTACATCATTTATGTCAGGTTTTTGTTTTCTCACTTAGTGGAACCAGACGTCTAAATGTCACGCATTCCTGCCTGCTCAACCCATCTAACACACTGTTCACCGTCTTATAAATCAACAACAACAACGTTACTCTCTGTTCTCTCACTCACAGACTCATGGATCTGAGTCATTGTTATTCTCATGACTCATATCTTGGATAACCTTTAAGATGATTATTTCATTGTTTAAGTAAATCTCTGAGAACTGGATTTAATAAGTGCAGAGCTGCAGCGGGAGTAGCTGCAGTGTTTTATTTTGGGCAGTGAATGTCCATCCATTTACCCAGGCAGGTCTTCATATCCTCAGATGACATGAACCCATCAAAGCATAGACACTGGTACGTCCCTGGTGTGTTGGTACACTGGCCTCCATCACAGATGTCTGGGCTCTCCTCGCACTCATCAATATCTGAAGATTGAAGACAGAGGCAGATCAAAAGATATACAAAAGATTCTGGTGTTCATTTACTACTTTCAAATGACCCCTGTACTGCTTTGATCTCCGTATCTGGTAATTAAAGAAAGAGTTACAGGAGTCAGTCTATGAACACATGAAAGCTACTGTCATGGTAAACATGAATACAATCTAAAATAAATACCAGCAAACTGCCAGTTAGCCAGAACACAATCTACCATTATTTGGTAACAATATGAAGCGAATTCTTTAGTTAACACTTCTTGACAAATTCAGCAAAAATACATAAAGATATTTTTAGAGCTGCCCGCTGAAGACACAGAATAACAGACATAGGATATGAGATGCATTTTGACGGACCCAAAATACAAAGCTACTTACCAGTGCAGCTTCTCAGGTCAGGCATCAGGGCGTACCCAGAGTGGCAGCTGCACTCATAGCTACCCTCTGAGTTGGTGCAGAAAGTCTCACAGCCACCATTCTCAATGGTACACTCGTCAATGTCTGAGAGTCAGAAAACCACACTGTTTACATACTGCTGCCATTCAACATTCACTTTGCTTCAATGGAAACAAAAGGAACATCATTTAAAGTAAATAGTCAGTATCATGTTCAATACACACCAACACAGTCTAGTCTGTTCTCAGTAGATTTGTATCCCGTGTCACAGGTACACTGGTAGCGGCCAATCATGTTGACACATTGGCCGTTCCTGCACAGCCTGTCACTCAACTCACATTCATTGATATCTGTGAAAGAACAAAGCAATTATCACATTCTTGCACACAATTTATTAAAGTGAAAGACCACACGTTGAAAGCTGACTACTTAGAACATTACCTGACTTACTGGAAGAGTCTGTTCATTATTCAGCCAACATGTTTAAGCACACAGCCATCATTTGGGGCCTTTTACAGAGAACTGCCTGTTGTTGTATATACACACAACAACATGGCTGACTCTTTGTCAATTATCTAATGAGAACTAGAGAAAACCATAAAAGGCCGGCCTCTAAAGGATGCAGCATCCCAAAAACAGAATTTTCAGAATAAAAGTACACAACAAAATGTTAAATAAACAGTAAAAGTTCAAAATTAATTAATAAATAATAAAATACAACCAAAGACATAAGGACAGTATTTAAGACCTAAATAAATACTTGAAAGTACAAACATTCAAAAGCTCTCTTTTGCTACATAACAAAAAAAAACTAATATTTAATACTTTAGTACTTAATACTAAAATCAATTCATTTCTCAAGAATTGTCTCTCGTCTTTACCATGTTGAGATTCAAGTTGACCCTTCTTAGTGCACACATTTCAACAAACATGCAGACACACACATTAGTCTAAAGTTCATATTAGCCCATCTATCAATAGGGTTTGTGCAGCTTTATAAGAGTTATATTGCTATAAATGGAACTGCGGAAAATAAACTTTACAGAATTCCTTTACACACAGCAATCAATGCATATTGTCACTTTGTTTATTTTACCAGCTGTTCATATTTACTTTGATTATATGTTTTGATCATGATCATTTAATGCTTCCTAATTTCCAAAGTTAGGGATCAACAGAGGGCTTATCTAGCTATGAATGTCGAGTGAACACAAGAAAATAACTTTTCTATTTAGATTACATTGAAAATCAAGCATTTGTCAAGGAATATAATCAAATTCAAGTATTTTCCTAACCTTTAAAACATAACTGTTAAAATAAAGCATTTCTAATCTTTTAAGACTTTGTATGAGAGAATATATATCCCACTCAAACACTCCCTACACAGAGCCCCAGTGAGCCCACACACAGAGGCAGAAACAGAGGCAGATAGTCCAAAGCTTCTTTGTCATTCAAACTCTCTGCTCTGTGACAACATCTCCACTTATTGGTCTTCTTTTCCCTCTCTATGTCTTTCTGTCATCTTTCAGGAAAATAGAGTAGAAAATGACATTCTTCCACACAGTTTTGTCAAAGAATGGAAAAAAGCAAGAAGGAGAAAAAGTTCGGAGACAAAGAGGTGACCTCATCACTCACCAAGACAGGCCGAGCCATCGGGTGCGATCTCGTGTCCCTCAGGGCACACGCACTGGAAGCTGCCCTCTGTGTTTACACAATCACCTCCACGGCACAGCAGAGGGTTCCTCTCACACTCATCAATGTCTGACGGTGGAAGAACGCACACGTGTACATGTACACACACACAGACACAAGTAGAGATATTTAGTGTTTGGGTTCAGCCTCTGCAATTATCTGTTTCAATCATTTTCCAGTGAAGCCCACCAGATTGATAAAATCTAAATTGCGTTTCCAGTTGTGATGTTAGCTCGGCTTGGTTTTGGTGCACTTGCAGTGGCATTTTTCGGCTTTAGGTCAACAAAAGTATTGAGACTGCCTATTTTGTGTTTACAATTTGTCCCAAGAATTTAATCAAACGCCGTCAAATGCAGAACAGAACAGAAATAGAGCATTAAGTATTTTTGCAGATGGCAGAATATTAGGACTTGTACCTGCATATAAAATCATTTGGCTGGGCAGCTGATTGTGTGTCTCGCATGCATGTCAAGTATGTAATAAAGAACAATTATCTTAAAGACTTTATGGAGCAGTTTTACAAAGCCATTGTGACGACACTTGGGCTGCACAGACTAGAACCTTTCAACACCCCACAGGGGTTTAAATAAAGTTTAATTCTCCTTCTCTCTCTGAAATCTGCAAATTTCAGATTACATCAGCCGTCTAAACAGTGAGTCCAGGTCTGGCATGTTAGCCTTAGCACCTCATCCAGAGCTTATGGCCCAAGAGGGAGCATGGAGGAGATGGCTGGGTTGTGATTGGGACTGGGGTTGTATGGAAGGACTTTCTTATACTTGGAGACCTTTATAGGTTGGCAAAGCTCTCTGCTCTCGGATAGTGCCACTTTAACAGAGTGTGCAAGATAGATTGTTATGGAAATCAAGTTTTCATTTCAGATGAAATAGCGCTGTCTTTGCATGTAACTATAGCAAATCATTTCAAGCTGAAGAGGTGATTCAATGTATATATTTTTAGTGTCTGCAGGTGCTGGTGGGTGAGGATTTGTCACTCACCCATGCAGTTTTTCATCATCATGAAGCCGCTCTCATAACCTTCGAAGCACTCGCATTCAAAGTCTCCTGCTGTGTTGATACACCTGCCCTGTCCACACAGGTCCGGAGAGATGCGGCACTCGTCAATGTCTGCAGGAAAGGGATACAACAAAACTCAGCAACTTTAAAATTGCACTTACATTTACAAGCTCCCTGTGTTTAATATAAATATAGATAGATAAAATAGAGATTTACAATTAAATAACAACGTGATTTAATACAGAATGAAAAAAAATGGTAGTAGAAGCAATGGAGCTATGATATATACATGTAAGACAAATAAAGCATAAAAGCACAAAATATTTCACAAAAGGTTATTACATGAAAGAAAGGCTATAAAATGAGATTAAGAAGTGAATTTAAGGATGATTTAGGCAGCCTTAGCTCTTCAAGCAGATTCTTCCAAAGTCAAAAGCTAAAGGCTTAATCCCTTTTGAATCTAATCCACATTTTCAAACACTTAACGCAAAGATGTTGGGCTGGGGTCTTACTCATATGGGGTTAAAAGGTCCCAGATATCATTTACTTACTAAGAGCCTATAAATTATTTCAGAATAAAGTCATGCTACTGGCATTTAAACTTAAAATGATGGGTGCACATTTCAACAGAGCAGTAATGCAGCTAACCAGACTACAGGGACCTGCTCCAACAAGTCCAAAGCAGCCAGACTCCCATTAGACTGAATGAGCTAAATGTAGGCAATGGCTTTACACCCCTTTACTGTAATTAGTGCTGGCGGAGGAATTCAGAAAGGGGGACTGATGAAGAATGGTTAGACTTGTAAAGATGCAATGGAGCTGAGATATTGTCACAGCATTATAGCAAGAAATAGCAGCTGCATGTATGTCAGCTACATTTTTGCCAATATGTGAACACCCGATTCCTCAAAATCAATCTTTACAGTCATTTCAGTAACCATTGTACAGTTAATGAACTGCAACTGTAGGAGCTGTACTCACCAGTAAGGCTGCATCTATGCGTCTATAAAATGTGAAATATGCCCATCACACGTGTCTAGAGCCGAAGCTGGCGTCTTCCAATTGCTCAAAGATATTCAATTTAAAATGATATAAAACATAGAAAAGATGGAGCTGGAACAAGCAGATGTTTGACATTTTTGCTTGATAAATGACTTAAAAGATAAATTAGTTATCAAATTGTTGTTTATTCATTTCTTTGTCGACTACTATTGCTTGAGTTCTACTCACCAGTGCAATTCCTCTCATCAGAGTCCAGGGCATAGCCATTATCACAGCGACAACGGAAGCTGCCAATGGTGTTTCTGCACCTTCCATTGGAGCACAGGGTGTTTATCATCCTGCACTCATTTATATCTAAGGTATAGAGAAAGAGGGATAAAGACAGGTGAGAGACTATTGATGAAACCAGCCAGTCAGTCTATGCAGTCTGTGGACAACACAATACCTTTGAGGAAGGGTCTGCCGTTGATAAAGTCACCCCTATGTGAGAAGCCTGGGCCACGAGGACAGAGCTGGGTATATTCTGGAGTGCCCTTCTCCGGACATTCGTCACATTCAGGGCCCCACGCTACACCCACTGAGCAGCAGCAGGCATCCACCCGGTGCTTCCCTGAGATAGGAGCCCCACAGCGCTCATCCTCATGGGTGAGGTAACACTGCTCCGTACGCAGGTCTGGAAGTCACAGACACAGGTATTTGATTTCAACATCAGCACACATGTAGACAATTAGATGACATTAATACCACTACAAATAGGCACACATAAACAGCACCCACCAATGCATGTCCTGCCACTGACATCAACCGTCATTCCAGGAGGGCACTGGCAGAAAAAGGAGCCCGGTGTGTTGATGCACTTGCCATTGATACACACTCCGGCAAACACTTGACACTCATCCACATCTGGCAGTCAGCAGGGAAAAAACAACATCAACAGCAGAGTTTCTCATTTCTCAAATGAAATGCAAGTCTGAATTTCTGGGTCTACGTGGCATCAAAGCAGACTTTACCTTCACAGTTATTTCCTCTGACTCTAGCGAAGCCTTTACCGCATATTGGATCTGAAAAGGGATGGCACACAATAAATACAATGTCAATTAATGCTGTTGTATTGTAAATTTTGGATTTGGTTTACTAAAATGTGCAAAATTATACATATTGATCATCTCACCTTTTTCACATTTGGCACACGGGCTGTTCCAGGCTTCTCCTAATGTAGCGCAGCAGTGGGACTTTAGTGTCGCCCCGTTGATGTTGACCTCACAGCGATTATTGACTATCTTCAGCCAGCAAGTGCTCTTAATAGTCTCTGTTTTATGAAACAAGCCTTATAGTTACTAGACATGCAGTTGTATGGAATTAAATTATTAGTTCATTCGTTTGTTTAAATGTCTTCAATTAGTACATTTTACATTCAGTTGATTAGCTTACTAATAGTCAACTTTCTCCATGCTTCACTAGTTTAATCTTTTTAGTTTTTTTAAAATAAGCACTCATTTCATTCAAGTTTTCCAACTTTTGGTTATTTTTGTAATGGGGACAATGCTGGTGCTCTTTTATTATTATTATTACTGAGTAAATATTTTGCCAGTTAAAGTACTGTTTTGGTAATGATATAAAATTCAAACACTCACCTATACACTCGAGGCCAGAGCTGTCCAGCGAACTCCCCATTGAACACAAACACACAAAGGACCCCAGGCTGTTCTTACAATCTCCATTAACACAGGGGCTAGACTGACATTCGTCCACATCTGTGGGAGATGGAAACAAACAACAGATTTGTTTTTCTTCTCATCTCTTGTCAATCTGATTTGGCAGACATGCAGTAGCATTGTACTGTACAAAAGAAAGAATGAGTCTCTGACCTTCGCAGACGTCTGTCTCAGGATCAAAGAGGTATCCTTTTGGACACTGACAGGTGAAACTTCCTGGTGTGTTCCTGCATAGACCGTTTTCACACAGCAGCCTGTTCATCAGACACTCATCAATATCTGAGGAAAACATACACACAGACATGATTACTTTCCTCACACTGGCTTTTGATATGAGGGCTGTATACTTTAATTTTCTGAGAGGAAGAGAAGATTATAGGGCACGTAACCTACCAACACAATTTTTGCCTGTCAGGTCTACCTCAAAGCCTTCATTGCAGGTGCATTTGTATGTCCGCAACATATTCTCACACACCCCGTTCTGGCAGATGTCAGGGTCAAGGGCACACTCGTTTATATCTAAGAAGGCAAAGAATAACTTGAAAGTCACAGTAGGAAAAAACCCTAAGTAATAACCACATTTCATTTGTTTGCTCTGTTTGGTTCCTGCAAGCTCTCTGTTTTAATATCAATGAAACAAGCATGATGAGCTTGCGTTCATTACCTCTTCCATCGCCGGTTATGCCAATGCCATTGGGGCACAGAGCCAGGAACTCAGCTGCAATAAAACACACAAATAGAACAGTTTGGTTGATAAAAAAGGAGAAATAACAACGTTTGAGAAAGTATCACATTTACCTAAATCCAAGAAATCTCAAAGCAAAACATTTAAGACCATGTCATTATCCACTTCCATGCTTTCTCATTTTGCCTGGATGTATATAAAACTGTGTCCTTAATGTGGTGCAGCTCTGGCGTCTTTTGATATAGAAACTTTAATTGGCAGGACTAATGAGAAGTGACTAGATGATGTATGGGTGTGTGTGTGTGTGTGTGTGTGTGTGTGTGTGTGTGTGTGTGTGTGTGTGGAGGCTGTCAATGTCTCCTAACTGTGGGAGTCTCTGTCAAACAACTTAGCCTTGACCCCTATTCTGTAATTTATCAAAAACGGCTATGTCAGAGAAGACAAAGCATTTGATCTGGTCATGCTGACTTTGACAGGTGTGTTTTGAATTATACACAAGCTGTGTGTGTCCGTGCGTGTGTCAGGCGGCAGGAGGTGACTCCATCTGTGTAAAGGGTGGAGTGATTTGAATATCCGTACCAGAGCTTTGTGGCGGGCAGGGTTGGCAGGGCTCTCCGTAGGCGTACTCTGTGCTGGCACAGCAGCACTCCGACTTGGTCACAGCTCCAAATAAAGGCCTAACACACTGCCCTCGCTTGTAGCCACCATAACACGAACTGCGCATATGTGTGTCTGTTTCGGGAAAAAAAAGACAGACATGGATGTGAGATGTAAGGAAGAGGGATGAGGAAAGAGATCTC
Source organism: Nannoperca obscura (assembly GCA_036024295.1). Taxonomy (NCBI): domain Eukaryota; kingdom Metazoa; phylum Chordata; class Actinopteri; order Centrarchiformes; family Percichthyidae; genus Nannoperca; species Nannoperca obscura. Next base: position 89,756 of record JAVQJL010070637.1, read on the forward strand.
GAAGGAGGCTAGAGACGCAAGAGAGAGAAAGGGAGGCAAGAGTCCATCGCTCCAATAAACAACAACACTGGCAAAACAAACAGTTGTTCTCTCTCCATAATATCCAGGGATTTGAGGCATTCTCCTGCGCTGATATCATCCCGACAGAAACTCACCCAGACCGAAAAACAGCATTTCAACACTTCCCACACAATACACAAAGAAATGTAATTTGGGGGAATGTAGGAATGTTGAAAATAAAGGCATAAACAGATCTGCTCTCCGCGTGCCAGTCCAAGGGATTGGAGCACAAGGAGGGAGGAAAACATTTACAGACGAACACCATGATGAGCATGTGGTTGCAACTGGTTAACATGGTGAGATGTTGATCAAGATTATTATGACGTGATTATTATCTGCTTTGTCACATTCAGATATGCTCATTCTATCACAGATCTGGAAAATATTTGGGTTGTGGTTATTCAGCTTACAAATGTGCATATAAACGTGAGATTAATCCTTTAAAAAGTATGCTCACTCTGAGTTGCTTAAAAAAGTGAGACCAGCATTTTGACAAAACCTTCGTCCAGTCATGGTTGGATAAAAGAGAATTCACTAGATGTACACATACATGCACTTAGAAAACTGCTGGAAGGACCAATTCTTTTCCAAGGTAGTAAATTTACTTCTTGAGCAGAGACTTTGTAAAAAACAAAATTGACAAAGTTAACTTTTAACTTCAGACTGAAACAGGGGGACACATGCCAAATACAAAAAGAAGGTTTGCGTTGCCTTCACCTGATCCACCTTCACCTAAAGAGAGATTGGTGTGAGATTATTGTTGGCCATGGTATCCAAAATTAACACATGAACCATTCCTGGAAACAAAACCTCTACTCACCAACACAGACCCGTCCATCCAGACCCACAGCCATCCCAGACATGCACTCACAGCGGAAGGATCCCTCCGTGTTGACACAGTGGCCGTTCATACACATGCCCGGAGTCTCACACTCATCAATATCTAGAAACAGATACAGCAGGATTATTTGTTCATATACTTCTCTTCACACAGCGAATGGTAAGAGGCTAGAATCTATTAAAACAAAGCAATGTCCTCAGGTACTTGATTCATAAAAAAATTCTGCCAAAACCGCTGCACAGGTTCAGTTTTATGACCTGAACAAAGAAAACATTATTTTCCTTCCCCTTGATCCCATCAGCGTATTACAATGATTATCATAACGAGCGTAAACAATGATAAGTGCATGTTTATGTGTGTTTGTTCTGTCTGGGCATGTTGGGGGACAGACAGACTGTAGATCAAGATGATGAGGCCCCAGGGCCCCTTTAGACTACACATTTCATTAATGACTGCATACATCAGCACACTTCACCCACGCCCTGCTCTACTATTTATTTATCTTGCTATGACTTAACCAGGTCAGTGTCGCTGAGATCAAACGTCTGTATCTGAAGCCACGTGGAGCAAGATGGCTGCAGGTTACACCCTGAAAAGACTGTTCTTTATGGGGCATTCATTTACATTCATTTAAACTTTGTTTTTAAGTTGCATCTACAGTTCCATACAGCATCTGATAGCACCAGATACGACAAAATGATTGATCAATTACTGTGTGGCTCACAAGTTTGTGTCTCCTAATCAGACATGTCAATTGTGACATGTTTCGTCAATTTCAGGAGAAGTTTCACTGAACAAGTTTAGGGAAGGCTGTCTGCTAGAATCGCAAAACAGGCGTGCCCCAACTAGCCACATGTCCAGCTGGCTTGCCAGGATGCTGGGGGATTTTTCCAAAGCTTTTAGGGGGATTTTTATTTTGGCTTGTGTGCTAAGACTCACATAATAGAGCTACTAAAATGACCAAGGGGTAGCCACCTTCCAAGCTAGCCAGATATGCAGATAAAAAAAACGAGATGTGACAGTCTGTCGGCTTTCTGACAAACACACCTACACACATGCGTCCACTGGTGTCCAGCAGGAATCCAGGTTTACAGATGCATTTGAAGCTGCCATCTTCATTGATACAAAGTCCATTGAGGCACATGTTCCTTATGAGACACTCGTCCTGGTCTGTGGATGAACAGGAACAAGTTGAGTAGTTCTCTCTTAGGTTTTTCATGGTTTACAACAAATTTAATGAACTTTACATTTTTACTGACCAGAGATAAACTACATTTTAGTTCACATTATTCTGTCTTGACAATCAGATTGTCATAGAACTTACTTGCTTTAACCAACGTTATATTGTTACAGTTAAACCATTCTGTGGCAAGCAAAGACTATTTTCAAATCCCTCCTTGGTACATTCAAGGACACTCACACACTGGCAAGCTACATATGCTGTCAGAAAATGTCTAGAAGACAAACACTAAGCAAAAATATGAATCAGGAAATTTTGGACTACAAATGTTGTTTTTGAGCAGCCAACTCTTTTTTGTATTTTGGAGCATTCTTGAACAGAACAATAGGCACAATTTTTAATACACTCCAAACCTAAAACTTTATTCAATAATATAATTTAACAAGAGAAAAAAAAGGGCCAGGGTATGCTCGAGCAGAACTAGTGTTTATAGCTGCTCTGCACACCTGGCCAATCACTATGTGAAGTGGGTGTGAATGTCGGATCGTCAGTTTCTGAAAGTTATAACATGTACATATTGTGTAGTAAATGGAGCTGAAACACACAAAACCACCGGCATGATCATTTAAAATGCTGCATGTTATGGCACATGCCTCCAAAAGGCATTGGTATTAAATTACCACCTCCAACAGATCCACGGTCCATTAAACATAAACATTACCCATACTGTGCCTATTACAGAAAACTACACTTTAAATATGTCTCTACTAATGAATGTAGATGCACTTAAACTTGACAGACCTTGACAGTTTTTGCCATCTGCTGAAATCTCAAATCCAGCATTGCAGACGCAGTGGAAGCTGCCCTCAGTGTTCACACAGCGGCCGTTGTTGCAGATACGACCGTTGGCCACACACTCATCCAGATCTGGCAGAATGAAACAAACAGCACAGTAAACACATACATCTTCTCAAAGTGTGTGTATACAGGTATGTGTCCAGTCTGTGTATGTGTAACCTCGGCACTCTGTCCTGGTTGCAGTAGTCTGGAATCCAACAGGACACTGACAGATGTAAGTCCCAGGGGTGTTCAGACATTCTCCATGTGCACATGGGTTTCTCTCACATTCATCAGAATCTGGAGAACAAACATACAGCTCATAAACCTTCTTCACCTTCATGTACATACAGGTTTAGTTTATACGAGAGAGACTTGTCAAAAACATACCGATGCACTCTCCTCTTCCATCCAACCTGAAGCCCATGTTGCATTCACAGCGATATCCAATGCCTGGCATGGGGATACACCTGCCATTCAGGCAGAGGTTGCGGTACGCTTGGCACATGTTGGTGATATTCTGGGTTTGGATTATACCAGGACCTGACAGGAACATTCACACAAACATATCATCTATGGATCAAAAATGCTAAAATGAAAAATCTTATTGTATCTGCTTAGTTTCTTTTTATGTTGTTGCTGCTGTTGTTTCGTTCCTTTGTCATCTTAGTTTGTGAGATATTGGTCAACAGAAAACTGAAATACAGTATGATAGTAACAAAGTAGTAACGGAAACATTAAATGCCTGCAAAAGCAAGATGGAATTTCATTTCAAGCATGTAGTCTTGCATTGCCAGCCCTATCTACACACTACCTTTGTACTAAAATCTGACAAGACCCAGTATCATTATTATAAATGAAAAAAAGAATTGTTTGTATTTTTTAAGAAAAACCTAAACTCTGCCAAGCTCCCCTGAAAAATTGTTCTGGTGGAGATGTTATTGCAAAAGATATTCAAATGGCTAATTAAACACTTGACGTAATCTGGTCTGCAAACATGTGAGAATGTTTTCTTTCAGATATTCAGACATTTTCTTTACCTATACTTTGGAAATCTTTACAGAAATACCCCAGATGAAGCAAGCATTACTATTAGTTCAGGTTTTCCACCATTAACATCTAGCTTGTTAGCTGGAGGGTGTATGTTGTGATTGCTCAAAATTGGGATTTTTAATATGGCAACCCAAGAACAGTGGGAGGTCACACCAGAAAGTATGATTTTTAAACTATTATGTCACATGTCAACTTTAAAGAGTATGAAAGTGAATCAAACACAAGCAATACCTGGCAGAGGCTGTATAGGTGGGAATGGTCCTGGAAATTGTCCTGGAAATTGTCCTGGAAATGGTCCTGGAAATTGTCCTGGAATTTGTCCTGGGATTTGTACTTGGCTGGGAAACTGGCCTGGATCCTTGATGGGAATATGATCAGGAATCACTCTAGGTTCCTGGCCAGGAACTTGCCCATTATTACCAGGATATGGATATGGTAGGTCAGGGCTCCCTGGAACATGACCAGGAATTGGCCTTCCACCGTTTACATCAGGTATCTGGCACAGTTTCTGGTACTCTTCTATAATGAGCACAAAACAAAAGGTCAGCTCTGTGTTGAGATATGGAGACACATAGATGACAACAAAAACTTTAGTGCAGAGTGATCCCACCTGTTCCACGAATGGGGCACATTTCAGGACTGGACCCATCAGACCAGCAGCGTCCACTATCACAGCAGCACTGCATTTTGGTCAACAGCTGCGAGTTTTGGTTGGCGCAGCGCCCGCTCAGCAGACTAGCATAGCAGTACCCACCACGAGCATCTGTGGGAAACAACACAGCATGAAGTCAGTTAAACTAATAGTGCATTATGAAATATTGCATGTGTTGTCTGTATGTTGAGCAAATTGGCAGGAGCACAATCAAAAAGCAGTCATCGTTGCTTCAGATTTTCCATCATTTGGAAGATGGAAGCCACTTCCAATAGTCATCACTTTTCATCATCCTGCAGTTTCTGGCACTGTGCACCAGCATGACTAACACTCAGGTTCTCTATTAACATAAATATATCATGTCTTGTTTCACACCCAGCATATTCACATGGAGAAACTGACAGGTTACACTGCTGATTGCTTGGTTAAGCTAGACAAGATGTCCGGCAAGCGTAGAGTTGGTTGGAGGAAACACAGTTGGGCCCTTAAGGGGCCGGCATAGACTTTAATACTCGAGAGCTGCTGCATGGGAAACAGAGTAAAATGTTTGGCGCAATAGTCCTCTGGAGCAAAAGACGCAGACATTCCTTCCTCACAAACATCCTCTCCTGGGGTGGGGGGGGAGTGAGTGTGTGTTTGCATATGTTTGTGTGTAAATGCATGTGTGTACGCATGCACGCATGAGTATGTGCGTGTACATCTAATGGATTATTCGGACCCAAATTCCTCCTTGGTCTGTTTTGGGTCAAATTGAGCTGAACTTGCGAGTTTTACAGGCTTTTCTGGTGATTGTGTGTGTGCGTATGTGTGTGTGTGTAAACATGCACACTGTTATCAACCTCCCAGGATATAGACTGTTAAATGGTACAAATGTACAGACTTCAATGTTGACAGACTGACACACACGCACGCGCTTCACTTCTTCCAACCATGAAGTCGAAACAAAGTCACTTGAGCACAAGAGGAATTCACTTTACTTCTCTCATCACGTCCCCACCTCAGTTTTAAGGGAATATAGCTCATTGTTGTGGAACGAGAAACAAGCAAGTGATTACTGACCTAAATTCTACCAGCTGGAACGTTGGACAGATTTCAGTACTTTCTGCTCCCAGTTCCAGGCATACAGGGAGAAGAATCAAAATGGGATGGAATGAGGAAAGAGAATGAGGCAGCACCTCTTTTGCTAAACTGCTTTGCCTCATATTTTAACTATCATAGCACCAATGAACCAAAGCAAATCCAATGCAGTCGATTGTCCCTTTGAAGAGGTGTGGCAGCCAGTATGACAGGACTTACCTATACACCTGGATCCGTCCACAGAGGTGTAATATCCCTGGGAACACTTGCAGAAGTAGCTGCCAACAGTATTTGAACATTCACCTACACCACAGAGACCGTGGATGTTTGAACACTCGTCCAGATCTACAGAGAGGAGAGGAGAGGAGAGGAGAGGAGAG
>JAVQJL010070639.1:0-20580 GCA_036024295.1 Nannoperca obscura
CAGGCCAGGTGGAAGGACACAGCGTGCAGAACCGTGGCAGCTAAGACAAGAGAACAGTGATGCAGTGTGGAATGAGCTGGCCTACTTGAAAAACCTCACCAGGAAACTCTCCATCGAAAAGTAAGTCACCTGCTGTGGAAGTTGCCTGGCTGAAACATAGATAACGCCTGCGCTGGACGTTTGTGAGTGTGCATACACACATTCGTTTAAAACAGTCTTTCTCTCTCTTACACGTGTACGCACGTAATGATGTGCACTCCCACTGTCCCATCTTGTTTGCGGGTGTTAAACATTTGAGTGTGTCCTTTCCAACTTCCCAGCATCCACCTAGCCCTCAACATCATTACCAGCCAGCAGGGGCCAAAGCAAGATCATTAGACTCTGTGCTCATTTGTAAAATTGGCTGTCCAAAAATTCACACATAAAAGTGGAGGTAAAATCACGTTATCAGAATCCCTGGCTGTGTCTTTGTGAAATAATTGCCTTTTTAATGGAACCTTAATGCCAACCTGTTGTCCTGTTGTTATTAAGTGAGTGCCATGAGATACTTTACATACTTATAGTCTGTAAACTGCGGTAGTGTTATTTACTTAAATGTTGACTTATAGTTTGGTGACTTTTTTTTTATCACAGTGTGATTCTTTTGCAGGAGGTGCTTTTCATTAAATTTCTGTCTTTGTTACTTTTCCTTCTCAATTTCTGTCCATTTTTCTTCCCTCCTGTCTTTGTCTTGTAGTCTTTCTCTGGGTGTAGTATAGCCATTGTCTTGTTTGATCTAGAGAAGCCCTGGTAACACTGACCCTCTATGATGCTACACAAAGCCTGGCCTAAAGCCACAGTCTTCCTCTCCCCTATCTCCCCCAGCCTTCACCTCTCCTCACCTCTTCCCTCCTCTATCCTATGCCTCTGCATGTACCCACCTCTTCCCCTCTTCCTACTTGTCTTCCCAGTTGCCTCCCTCTGGCCCTCTGATGCTGCAGTAGGTTGAGGCCAGAATTCTGGTACTTGCCCCCCACCCCCTCTACTTCTTTCCCCTCTGCTCACCCCCCTGCCCTGTCCTCTTAATCCCAGCTGAGCTCATTATGATATAGCCCGGCTGCCTCTCTCCAAGCCTGAGCTGTCCGAGCTAATTACAGGCTAGTAGCCCTAGTGCCGCCGATGCTGCCTGTTAAGGGATGTCCATCCGCCTGCCTGCCTTCCCAGCCACGAATAGAGCAGAGCATTGGTTGGTCTGGGGGGGGGGCGTTCGAGGTAGGGGGGGAGTGAGTAGACTACAGTGAACACGCAGGGTCCTTGGAACTGACCTGAGGGAAACCACGAGGGATGGAAAGTGGCTGGCCTCTTTCCTAGCTGTGTAACTGGCCTGTCCTCCGGGGTTAGTGTTGATCCCCTTCATGTGCCCCTGAACAGCTCCACCTCATCTCCTCCACTCCCGCCCCCGATGGCCCCTCCTTACCCGGGTGGCTGGCGCAAAGTAAACTTGGCTGGGGTCTTTAAACTTGTGCTTTAGAAAAACTCTCTGTTCCAGGTCACGCATCTGCACACACACATAGCTCAGTGTGTTAAACTAAGCGAAAGCATGCTGCCCATCTCTATTCCACTCCTCACTTTCTACCGTACCTGTTGTAAGAAGGAGCTGGAGTGAACAGATAGGGTTGTCGGGACTATGGACGAAGCCAGCTTAACCAAACAGCTTTACTTCCCTGCAATGCAAATTTCTGTTGAGAGGCAACACAGAAGGCAAAAGTGTGTCCATCATAGTGCAGCAACAACAACAACAAGAGTTTGTGGAAGCATAACTGCCAGGAAACTCTTGGGGCAAGCAGTTGTAGCTTGTTGTTCCGTTGACCGTATTATAATGATTGTGCTTGTGAAGGTTGTTGTAGATAAGTGTTAGCAATGATCCACTAATGGCTAATTAACTCCTGGCAGCTGAAGAATTTAGGGCCAAATAAAGGCCCCTTATAAAGCTTTAAATGCCTAGTGGCTGGCTTTAGAGGAGAGTCTGTTTATACTCTCCATTTGTCTCTCATTCACTCTTCCTCATTGTCATGATATTGTGCACAGATGCTCTCTTTCACCTCCTTCAAAAACAGCACTTGTAAAACACTGTCTTGAGGCCCAAATGACCATTTCCCAGAATGAATATTGCTGGGATAACTCCTGCTCAGTGGGTCCCCACAGTGTTAAGAGAAGGTTATGAAGCCCCGGCCCCCCTCTAATCTCTGCACTTGAATTAGAGGTTGAGCAAGAAGGTTAAAAAGGGCTGTGTCTCTGCTCTTTTGGTTGATTTACTAAGCATTCAGTAAGCAACACATTGCTTATTCTTTGACAAGTCTTCAAGAACCTACAGCAGGAACTGATAGCAGGATGGTTTCTCGTGTCACATTATTAATGTGCTTGCTGGGCAACACACACTGTTTCTTCTACCTCTGTTGAGAATTGGAGTGTTTTGTGGATTGGCTATGCATATTATTTGGTTATTACAAAAGACATGCACTTCATGGCCAAAAGTGTGTGGACACCAGAACATTATTCCATCCATTATTATTCCACTCTACTTGGAAGGCTTTCAACCAGGTTTTGGAACAGGGATTTGCTTTGCTCAGCCATGAGAGCACTAGTGAGGGTGGTTAATGGTGACTGATGTTGGGCGATAATGCCCAGCTCACGGTAGTGAGTGCGAATAGTCGAATAGTGGAGCACGATTGATGACTCAACATGTATGCATTGCGCATGGTGATCCAAGGCTTTAGTGCTACTGCCTGGCTGTTGAAACCTATGTCATGAAAGCCTCAACTGTTTTTTACATTCAACATAATTAAGCACCAATGGTTTCATTCTATGTTTCACTTTTGTTGCTGTTGTTGTACTATTTGAAGTTGACAAATTTCCGAAACCGACTTAATGGGAAGATCCTATGGCAGTGTCACATATCTTTATGCAGATATGGCAGAGCGCAGTGGTCAGTTCTGAATTGACATGTGTTGGTGTTTGCCATCCTTTTTACATTGTGTCATGAAATTAGGTCTGAAAAAAATCAAAATAAAATCAGCTTACTGGAGAAGTTTAACTTGTACACACTTTTCTGTCACTTACACAAAGCTGTTGGCAGGAATTAAATGTATCCATGACAAACTCAAAAAATCATATGGAGTAATCAAGTTGAATTTGTAATCATGTATTGAGCTCATGATTTTGACTTTTCTCTGCCCAGTTGCTTTCATTATTTAGTCATCAAGCAATCCTTACAGCAAAAACAGCCTCTTCTTTCTGTGATCATGTGATTATGCATTGACATCATTGACAATCTGGCGTAAAGACCCATCTCTCAACTTTTAACCAGTTTAAAATATGTCTAGGGTGCATGCTGTAGTGCTTTTAAAACAAAAGGCACAGACAAATAAACTATTTTACATCAAGGATGAGTTTTTGATAGAGATTTCTTACTATTTATATTTCTTGCTGTAGGTGGCTGGCAAGCTACTACGGGCAGGGTGGGCTAGAAAATTCACAGTGGGATCATTTTATCTGCCTCATTATGCATCTGTCTGCGGCACTCCATGTCTGTGCTTGTTAATTGTTGTTAAAGGTCTGTTGGTAAAAAAAAAAAGGCAGGGATTATTTAGGCCCCATAAACAGAATAAACACATGCAGTGCACCCTCAGACTTAAGATGCTATACTCAGACGACATCAAAGCATAAATTAGCTAGCGATTACTGGGGAAAAAGCCTTTGAGATCATTTGCACTGCAGCAGCAGTAGAAGCTCCTCTGTAGAGAGTGACCATTATGGACGTGAAACTCCCCAGTAAGCGACGTTGACTGATTAAGTGTAATGAAGTTTACCCTGTTCCTCATATTCCTCTATTTCTTTTCGTTTCATCTTGATTTGCTAAAAGGTATTAGAAGTAATGAGAGTCTTTTGCCCCCCGGACCAGGGCTTAGTTGGAGGAGGGACACATTTGCTCACACAAACACACTCACACACACACACAAATGGAATGTTTTATGCATGTTTTTAAATCAGACAACTAGGGTTTTTCCTTCATTAATTATTTGGTAAATTAATTATTGTGTAAAAAAAAAAACTGGCTTTACACTTACTTATTAATTATTATGCAAGCTTCAGTGTGCCATCAAGTCTTATCTATAGATATAATTAGAGCATAAAGAACGCAGTTATTTCATGGAACTAAACCTCAGATTTTCTCTCTCACACACACACACACACACTTACAGTAGCGAATGTAGTGTGCCTATTCCTCTCATATTTAAATTGTCATTGACTGCGAAAGTGGTGTTTACTTATACAATTGTCTTTCTCTTCCCCATGTTTAATAAATGAAACATAATGATATTGTTTTATTTCATACTAGGATACCTAGCGGCATCAACAAGCCTCTTAAACAGGGAATATTGTGGACATCCTAGGTTGTTTCCACCAGTGGTTATTACATGAATCCCCATTTACCTCTCGTATCAGTGGCCTGTGGCTGGAGAACCTAACTCTTAAAGACTTAGTGTTGCTGCTGCCGCTGCGTCGCCCATAGCTAAAATACAGCACCAAGCCATGTAAACTCCACCAGTCACCATTTCTGCTGACAGCAGTGGCTTATCCACCCAAACTCCCTCCACCAATAAACACCCCTCTAGCCTGAATTTAACCATAGGGGGAACCCCCCCTCCCCACCCCCACACACACACAAAACAAGATTCTTTCCCCAGCGATAAAAACGCCAGAGGTGTGCTTTCTCACCCCATCCCCTTCTCTTCCTGTGTATTTTTATGTGCCGAGCAAAAAACCAAGAGGAGGCTGGCACGTGAAAGCACAATGGCTGCAGATGATGTTGTGTTGTACACCCTTGTGGATCGAGGCTGGCAGTTTGTGCTCTAAGCTGTGTTAGGTGCAACACAGGTAGAGACAAGATGAAATGGCATGGAGTGGATAGCTCAGGGCTGAAGTTCTAGCGCTGCACGAGAGAGAAAATGTTTTCAAAAACGGGGCCAAAAGACCGGCGTGAGACACAGACTTACATTGCAGACCACATCATTACCAAACATAACACCTTTCTCTTGCCTTTAGTTTGGTTTCTGCTAAGAAACTTATTTTGCTTTTATGTTTGCTGAGTGTTATTCTACCTTAGGTGAAGCGGCAAGTTGAGAGGGAATTGAAAATTGTCCGGCTAGCTTCATTTGATTTATCATCCAGATTTTTTTTTTAAAAGACTTGAAAAACTTTATAGGAGATATGGCAGTAGAGAACCTTTTCTCTGCTGTGATAGCTTGGATGTGACTGAAAAACATGTTTTCAATTTAGATAAATTGCAGGTTACTGGAGGTAATATAACGGTAAAAAGTCTGGAATTTGTTTCAGGTGAAGGTGGCTATAATGTGATGCAGATCTAAAACATGGCTCCTTGAGGTTGGGATTTAGCAACCTTATAGTGTTGCCTAAACATACTTTAGATTTCTCAAAGATACTCTTTTCCCATCACCAGGACCCCAGTAGGCTAAAAATAGTAAGCATCTGTTTATCAAGTGAGGCACCCACACAAGGAAGCAACGTGTGAGGAGCGAGGAAACCGCATTTTCGAAGTTTGTTTTGATGTGTCGCCTAAAGAAAAGATAAAGGCTGTACAGACTGTAGAAAGATGTCGTTGTATGCAGCTGTGTTATTAAATGAGAATTTTCCATCACTGACCAAATTAACCAAAACAGTTGACAGATACTGAAATTCCAATGTTGTTTTGACACAAAACAAAAGTCTTGGGGCTGTAACTTTACAAAACTAAAGAAAATGTAACAACATAGCAGTACTTACTAAAATACAAATGGGCCCACAGATAAAAGTTTAAATGCAAATAATGTGTTTTTACTTTCACCAAATTACCTTGGCAAATATTGAAGATAAGTCACCAAATGTGTATTATTGCTCCTGTAACACCCATACCTCTGCTAATTTCCTATTTATGGCAGACTGGTGCACATGCTTCCACAACCGAGTGTTACTGAAGAAGGATGCAATAGTCTTCCATCTACAGAATGTTATGATGTGAAACTGGAGGCCCCCAGCCAATGAACTCCATCTGCAATCTAAACCCTCCTACATCCAAGAAAGTATGCTTATCCTTCAACAAAATTGAATGTTTTGCATATGAACTTTGGTTTAGCGTCAATACCATCAGCATCCGAAAAGGCATAAAAGAGAAACATGAGATGGAACAGGCTCCTTCCACATGCTGCATATTTCAGCTCATTTTCCCATTAACAGCCTGGACACATAAGGCAGTGCCGGTGCTTCATCGACTTGAGTTCATTTATGGAGGAAAATCTATAGAGGAGCGACACATATCCATCTGCTTCCTCAACCCCCCTCAGGGAGAGTCATTTGTGTACTTATTTAAGCTGCAGTCAGCCATTAGACCAGGCCTCTGCTGGACTGTGTGGGCTAAAAAGCTAATTACTTTCCTTCCCTGTGCTATGGCGATAACTTTTCCCAAGTCATTTTCTTGGCATATGTATGGAAAAATCTCTTGGTTGATCTAGCAAAATTAGATTGGTTGAAGAGGGTGCCTAGTTTGAGTTAATTGCGATTATGCTCGTCATAGTTCACCATACCCACAAATGCCCTGTTACTTCTCAAACACTTCAGAGTGTATCACGCATGCTGCACTCGCTGCACGCCCTGAGAAGTCAGTCAGAAGGAAGACCTGCTGTTGTAATGAGGTTAACTGAGGGAAGAATGCCACTACAGTAGCAGGAGCTTGTTTCTAGTGTTTCTCTCTGACTCTGTGGAGCAGAGGGGAGGGAAATTAGGTGTGTGTTTCAGGTGTGGTTGTCTCAGTGGGCTTGTGTGTATCCTCAGTAGACTTCAGTTGGGGTCCTAATAATAACTTGAAAGTGCAAAGTCTCTAGCATGGCTCCACATAATTAGCCTTTAGCAGGAATCAAGCTAATTGCAGAGAGGTAATTGTGCACACTTTCCAGTCTGTTATGATACACACACACAGACGCACACTGTACTTTCCTACCTTGGCGTTTCATGTTGCTTGTCACTTTGATTTCCAGATGAATTAAAAAGCATTTTAATTAGTTGATTTCCTCACCATGTTGTCTTTTCTGTTGGGAAGAGAAAAGCCAGTACATGCAAGATTCAAGTTAAAATGTGTAAGAGAAGTTTCCACAATAATTGAGTCCACAGTGGAATCCAGAGAGATATTTGTGGAGATTTACAAAGATACTCATTATACTGTTCAATGATTGTGTTGGTAGTGGTTTCGGATTTCTTTTTGTTTTTCCGCTCATATTTGAAGATGAATTGATTTGACGTAATAGCGAATGTGAAGAAAAGTTTATAATGTGTGTGACTGCAGGGCTGGCAAGGAAGAGGAGCTAGACATGATGCGAGTCCAGGCTGCTATGGACCGGGCCACTGTGAAGGAGCTCCACCTGTGTCTTGCTAATGAACATCAAGGTGAATCCTTTTTTTAATTTATACTGGGGACGTTTTTGGCGCATTTTGTCTTCCATCTTTTTCCATTTCTTTTTCCTTTCTTTGGTTTGGAAAAATGTTGCCTAGATGTAATTTTACACAATTATTTTTGCATTCATTTTACTGTATTGCTCTCTACAATGTCACCCAAGAATGTTGCCACAGGCTTAAAATACAAAGTAAAAGAAACAGTGGAAGTACCACCTGTAATGGGTGGTAAAGTATGCATGTAGAAGCTGTTCTTCTACCCCTTGGCCATGTGCATTAGTGAACAGAATTAATGAGACATCTCCCAGTGGAATTAATAAGACAACTCAATTAAGACTTGATCAACTCCTTGCAAATTTATTGGGAGATCAAGTAGTGTTCATCTTGTCTGCATATATCATTCCCCGTGTTGAAATGCACATCACTTTTAATCCAATCTGCATCCTTTTGTCAGACGCTGACCACCACAACCGCTGGCATTAATTAACTAGTTCAATAACAAATCTGTCCTACATCACTTTAATTTTCTTCACAACCAGTGATGGTGTCTGTGGAACATTCAAGTATGTGATTTAGAGGATGGCACTAATTAAAATAGTGGATCCTCTCCCCTTGACATTCTAGTCAGGAATACTAGGAAATAATCTCGTTTGAAAGGACATACTTAGTTTTACATCATGTCAGACAAATAATCACTAAATATAAGTGTTACGCAAGGGCCTGAATATCTGCATTCTTGTCTTTTGTGTTATCATGTACGAATAATTTTATTTCGATCAGGTAAGAATTAACTCTAATTTGAAGGGGCAGTACTGTATATATCTAGTCTCACAAAATAGTTGTATGCCTGATTTTAATACTCCTAATACTCCTAACTGAAAGAAAAGCCTTGCCAAGTGCAGAGAGTGACTTTACACAATGTGTTTGCCAGTATTGATATTTTTGTTGTATTACCATTCTTGTTGTATGCGGTCTTGGTACCATACCAAGCTTTTAAAAAATCAGCTGTTAAACGATGTGAAGCTAATATGTGGAGGCAGGGTGATAGTTGATATAGCTAAATTTAGAGGAATGACATTAATGGTTATATCACCACAGGTTTATATGATCATAGTAACTAACTTTATCACGATTATCGGTGTCACACTGAATATGAACAAGCCTGCTACATCGGGAAAAACACAGACATGTAAGCGTTAGAATGCCTGATATAATTTATTTCAAAATACATTAAACAGAATTATTTTGCTGAAATCAAATATCACATCACATGACATTTTTAAAAAATGTGTTTACTAAGTCATGGAGGCACTGCCTGTTTTAGTTATATTTTAGCTTTATTAAGTCAAAATAAATAAATTGTAAAAAATTATTTATTGTGATGATTTTGGCGAATAATCATCTCAACATAGACTGTGTAAGTCAACAAATGCCAGTTGTTTTTGTTATTTCGTATTTTAAACAAGGTCGTATAATTTTAGTTGTAAAACTATATGTTAAGAATCAGTAAGAAGTAAACTCAACACTATTAATAAAAAGAATTGTGAATGGCCACAACATTTGCACCCAAAGAACCTTTGTGACCCGATCAAAGGGATGGAGGGTTGAAACGCTCACGCCAGGATCACACTAACGAAAGGCAGCAGATGAAAGGAATAGGGCCTTTGTGCTGCAGCCCAAGAGGAGACGTGGGAGGGACGTTAATGTATGCCGCAGTGCCAGGACCTCCTCCAACTGTGGGTGACTAGGGAGCCACCACGTCTTCTTATCAAGGTAGTGCTGAGGTGCCAACTCCCAAGCCACCAGCAGTGGAGCTGGATAATTGTCTCCCAACCTGGTTATGTATCCAGCGAACCCGGCAGCCCTCCTGTCCTATTTGGTGCTCTATCTGATTGAATGTGACATGCTGGGAAGACAAAAGAGCAGGCTAATTCAAAGTAACAAACTTCCCTGGGCAAAGCGTCAAATGCAAAGCAAGCGAGCAGCAGCTCCTTACAACATAACCCTCTCTCTTTTTGCTCTCTCCTTCTATGGCCTCTTTTTCCAACTCACTCTCCAAAAGATCAACTGACCTAAAAAGTCAAGGTGCTGAATATTTAATGTTTCCAGCCTCATTGTACAAATGATTTTAGTCATCCTGTCATGAATGTTTAACAGGAGAGAATGAAAGGCAGAAAGTTTTAGATTGTTTTGTGTTGCCCTTTGCAGGTATATACTGTATGTCAGACAGTGACACTGAGGCTTGTTGGATTGTGCATATCATATCCCCAAGTGTTTTGACTCCTGCATGGATTCTGTTGTTATCATAATGCCTAAATCATATGTTTGCCAAGGCCACTATTGAAGTTCTCATAATAAAGCAGCATGTTAGTCTGCAGAGATTAGTTGTCCATTGGGGAAACATAGTGGACTACAAAGCAGTGCAGCCTGGGGCTCTGTGTTCACAAGGGATTCAAGCACTTCTCTTCGTTTGCTTAAAATCCCTAGAGAGAGGTTGCACATAGCATGTACCAGTGTGTGCCTTTGAACACTGTTTTCCTATTTCCCTGTGGACTACTAAATAAAACACCTTTCTGTTAATCGGGAGGAAAAAAGGCTGTTGGGTAAGATTTTACAAACAGTAGGTAGGTTTTAGCTGTGAAAATTTCAAGTCCCTATGAAAACAGCATTAGTGATTCTGTGTTCCTTCTGATTTGATTGACAAAAGAAATAAAAAAAAGAAACTGGACCTTAGGAAGGAAATTAGACCTTAGTGATGCTAATTGATTTAATGTACCCTCTTTATTATCATTCTATTGATTGAGCAGCCTGAGTTTGACACGTCATGTCACAATAACGAGCTTTGTTCCCCTTTGCAGAATTGCTTCACAAAGTGGTAGAGGAGCGCCAGGTCAAAAGCAGCACTCCAAAAAAGCTTTCTATTTCTTCAGAGCGAATGGAACAGTCATTTAAAAAGGTACAACGCTATGCCATTACTAAGTGTTCTTTTTCAATGTCAATAAAAGAAACCCGACAGAGCCATAACTACGCACAATGCCTCTCAGAAAATTTGGTTTTGCCCCATTAAGAATAGCTCGAAAGTGTTCTCACTCTTTGGAGAATTGGTCATGTAGTCATTTCCGAGTGTCAGCTAGGAAGTACTGGTAGTTTGTTTTTATCTCAGTTTAAAATCTACAAATAACCACAAATAATAACTGTAGGGTTGGAGTAGAGAAAACCGTACTTAAAAAATAAATTAAAAAGTACATAATTTAACATACATTTTGTATCGGAGCTGTTAATAGGTTGCACATCTTCGTGCACACATGCTTTTAAACCCCCTGCTTGCATGAGTTCATATGATGCCTCCCTTCTGCCTTCATGGCAGTGAATCATCAAGAGTGGGGATAGCCATGTAATTTTGTTTGAAAGGTACCAGGCTTCACCAGCGGGCAGAGTGAGAACCAAATAAAAGGGGAAAATTGCCTGGAGGCGCAAACCCAGCAGGCATTCACTGTTCTCTTAAACAGTCTCCACCAAAGATCTAACAAATAGACTAAGTGCTCCTGGTTACTGCCATGCTGGGGAGGTGGGGTGTTGCTCCGCTCATTCAGCCATACATACAGAATATATGCATTGGAACATACACCCTTGTGTAATGTCTGGAGAGGGGAACCACTGTGTGCATGCTACCACACACAGATGTATGTATGTAATAAATATACACACACACACAGTAGAACAACAACAGGTTTGGCATTTTGTTTTTACTAGCTTTGCTAGAGCAGCATGTTCAGAAGTTCGAGTATTTATGGTAACAACAGATATACGAGGGAAAAAACGGACTATGTTGTACCACTGAGGCCCCATTTTTCTGATTCCTTCAGATTGAACAGCTGGAGCGGAGGATGATGTCCCTGGAGGAGGAGACAGAGCGACTAAGGGAAGAGAAAGAGCAGCTACTTGAGGCCAAAGAAGACTTGGCCCACAACTGCCGCAGACTCAAAGCCTCTCTGGATCATCTGCGAACCCAGGAAGCTGTCCGTGAAGAGGCAGCCCAGGCCCAGTTCCTGTCCCAGGAGGAGCAGCATCGCACTAAGATCATGGCTCTAGAAGGCCAGCTGGCAGCCTCTCAAAAAGAGGCTACCAGGCTTCATCGTCAGATGCTGAAGCTGAGACAGGAGCTAGGGATCCTGAGAGCAGCCAGGGACTTCTATAGGAACCGTGCAGCAGGACCAGCACGGGCAGGTGGGATCGCTAGCAACATTAACAGCAAGGTCAAATTCAAAACAACAAGACTCAGAGGTTCGCTACGCCAGCGCAGCCACCCAACAGTCAGCCCCAATCAAGCCATCAGCTGGCAAGGCCGCAGCCCAAGTCCCACTAAGGACGAGTGGGAGGACATGAGCGTAGATAGGTAATGATACACACGCACACACCGATGCTCTTAGTCTCACTGCCTCCCTCCTCATTATTTTTAGGTGGTTGGAGTGGAGAGGGGCGGGCTGGCTGGATTGTGGGGGGCCACGCAGCATCGAGGGGACAACGTGCATATGCAAAGCGTAAGCAAATGGGTGATTAAATTTCATCGTCTGTCTAGTTGGTATTCAGGAGCCAAAAGAAGAATGCGAGCAAGAATGATAGAGAGAGAGAAGAATAGAGGAGGGGGGAAATACTGTCAGATCCTTTGAAATATCCTGGGACGCCTTGCTTGGAGCTTATTGACTGAAATTTGCATGCAAAATTAGCCACCTCTCCACACAAAGTTGAACCGATGCCAGAGAAGCCCAGGGATAAGGGGGCCGCCAAAGCCTCGATACCTTCCAGTGATGCCATTTTCATGCACTAGTCACGCTACCCTGAAATTGACAGTTTGGCAGTTTGATTTAATTTACTGGTCCTTTGCATATTCACTAACCCCCCTTTGACAGCGCTAAGGATCCCACTGCAAGTACCAAGCCCGCCCCACCCACCCATCCACCACCTTCGCCCGTACACACACAACCATACATGCACGGAAGCTAACCCCAGCCTGTGTCTAGTCATGTTGGTTATCTCGTGGCATGTCAATTCACAAATGTGTGTGCGCGCGCTACTCTTATTTCCTCCAGCCACCCCCGTAAACCCCTCCCAACTCATACACACACACACTTCCTTTCCATCTTACCCACCCTCCTCTTTCCTCTCCTTGCCTTAATTTAGTTAGATAAATTTTGAATGACCCTACTCGGCTCAGTACCAGATGTCTACAAGCTGTTTAACACTCTCTAAATTAAGAACCATCGACAGTAATTATTTCATGTATGTTTTATGCAAAAAAGCCACTGAGCCAACATTTATTGAGTGATGGTCGGAATGATTTGATTTCAAACACTCACAGCAATCGCTGAAATTTATTTCCCTTCACTATCTCTCCCTGTATGCCTCTCTTTATCCGCGCTCTCTTTTACTTGGTCCTACTAACTCGCCATCTCTTCACCAACCAATTCATCAGGCTGTAATCCACCCCATCTCTATCCACATGAGGCCATTTAACAGGGACTGGGTGTAGATTTGCCCTGCTTTCCTAATGCCTCTCCATGTGGATAATAAGCAGCAGTCTAATATACGCTTCACCTGAGAGGAAGATCTAAGTGGATTTGTGAAGAAGGGGTCTAAACTGAGATGTTGTCTTATTTAAAGCACCTGTCAACTGATTTGTTACTGTAATGCCGTCTGCGTCTCTTATCTCGCAGTGCTCTTCTTCAGCAATATATCTGGTAGGTGCTCCTGGAAATATAGTACTTCTACCTAAGGAGGTTTGGCCTAAATAGTGCCAAATAAAGATGTCAGATTCGTTAAGGTTACTGACAAGTCTTTGTTTTTTTTCTCCCCTCCTTTTTATCGCTGCCTCTGGCTCTCTCTCTCTCTCAAGTTTTGAGCTGCTGAAGGCAGCTGACCCTTTTGAGCAGATCAGCAGTTTTGTTAGAGAGCAGGACAGAATGAGAGCAGGGGGAATGGAGGATATCGTTCCGAATCATATTGAATTCTTCTGTTAGTCCCATTGTTTAGTGCGTGCTTATGATTGTGTTTACATATTTCATATGCTCTTAATTACTACTAAAATACACTACATTACAGAAGGGTAACAAAGAAAGGATTCACAAGAAAACACTGACATAAAAGTGTCTTGGTCAGGTGTTGGGCCACCACTTGCCACCGGAACCAGTTCAGTGTGCCTTCTCATAGATAGTCTCTGGACCTCAACTGAAATATGCATAAGCCATTCTTTCAAAAGATATTTCCTCATTTGGTGATTTGATGATGATCGTGGTACTGTAACACATCTCCAAAATATACACCAAATTTAATTTGCTGTTCAGCTGTGTAGAGATCTGGTGACTGTAAAGGACGGGAATTTTATGGCTTTGTTGTTGCAGCCCTAATTAATTGACCCCTACATGGAAGCGTCTTTCATAAGTTTTACATTCACTTATTCAGGTTTTTCTTTCCACTGTTTTCACTCATTTGTATTTGACCAGACAGTTTTGCCTTCAGCCTGTAAGTGCACAGGAGTGTTTATGTATAGTATGGGAGCACACACATCCCCCTGAAGTATCGCCATAACGTGCCACCAAAGCATCCAGGAGACAGCTTTGATAGTCTGTGGATACAGTTACAGTAACTCCTGTTGTCTGATTGACTTCATGTTCACTGTAGACTGGTTGAGAGTATCATGCTGACTGTAGTATTTGTCAATTTGAATCTGCATGTGATGCATACTTAGTAGAAAAGCATGTTTAAATTAATAGAGAGATGACTTGAATTGTGTTCACAAGTCAGACACATTTAGCTCTCTCACCAGCATGAAGCAGGTAGCATTTTTAGTGGTGGTGATTAGTGATCCTCAGCAAGTCCCTGTGGCCCTTCCAGACCGGGTTTGACCCTAACTAGCCCCAAGCCCTGTCATGTTCCAGTTAGATCCTCTCTCTGTGGTCTTTACCTCTGCTGCTTCTCCCAGGCCCCACCTTAATAAACCCGCCAGCGTAAATGTCACTGGCTTCCACCTTCACGTCAAAGGTCACTGTCAATAAACCTGTGTGTGTGTGTGTGTGTGTGTGTGTGTGTGTGTGAGTCTGTGTGTGTCTCAGGAAGCCCTTACCGTGTGTCCATCAGATGCAACTTTGCTTGGCTCCGCTCAGCCGTGCCTCTCACACACGTCTGTCACACACAGAGGGCTAATGAAGGCCACAGCCGCTCTCATACATGTTGATGCATTCACCATCAGCACCAGACACTGCAGCTTTTCACTTAATTTACACCCACATTTACACTTCCAGCTCAGAAATTGGATGGGACATTGATTTTCTGTTGGAAGTAGGGGGGTGGGGGGGTGGGGTAAATGCACATATTTTTGCTTGATGTCAACTAAATCAACCGTAAAAGGTAAATTGGAATTTTGTCCAATGGTGGTACTTTCAGAACCAGAGTTGTGGGTTCAACTTCTGGCCTGTAATAACCCTTCTCACTTTTCTCTACAGTGACAGTGGTGAAGAGTACTTGGACAGTCTCAACAGTTACAGACAACGCAGTAACAAAAAGGTTGGTCTACCCTCATCCGTTAATTATTTTTAAATTTAAAAAAGATAGAAACATTTTACTGTGAGATGTTAATGTTTGGGGTAAGTGTGTATCTTCTGTTTTACATTTGAGGTAGTTTACGGAATTAGCCAGCCTCTGAATAGTTTGAGAGTGTAAACATGTTTTGTTTGAGTTCTTTCTGGCTTGTTTTAATTGTGCCATTATTAAGACCATCATAAAAACTATTTCTTAATCCTTAGAAAACGGATTTACCAACCATCACTCATTTATCGAAGCATAAGCTGCCAGTACAGTATACAAATTGATCCTTAATTTACAATTACATTTTTTTTTATGGTTAAAATGTGATATTCAGCATATTCTGACTAAATTGTTCCTTATGTATTAAGAAAGACTCTTTCTAGGTACCTTACAAAAAAAACGCAATTTAATTTAAGTCAGAAAATTCCTGTGGGCACAGTTATTTACAGCTATATTGCCACAGCCATAGAACCAGGCAGGATTAATTGCTACTCCATTAACACTGAAAACAATGTCTATGTTATGTTTTATTGTGCCTCATACAGTAATTTAAGGAATGTAGTATTTATGTCCTCAGTGTCTACAGATTTATTCTGACAGGATGACTGGTCGTAGGAAAGGAACTAGAGAGTGGAGAGTATTGTGTTGATGATGCAGAGCGTGCAGTGTGTTTTAATTCATGTCCTTTTGAACATTTTTATACCACTGCAACTTTACAGTTGCCATCTTATAAGCCTAAACTGCCCACTCCTTACCATAAAGGCAAAAAATAAACAATCAAACATTTGCATAAGTAGAATTTTATTTAGGTTTATGTGATTGTTTCTGCAACTATTTGTTGCACAATTTGGTCTATGCCACAGCAGACATCTTTTAACTGGCCATCTTGCATTCACCAAGGCCTCCCTATGTGTGCTTGTCGGAGCTCCTTCTTTTCCCTCTCTTCTCCACACCATGAAATCAATAGGCCTGGACCCTTGCTCTTGTCCACATCAAACCACTTCACAGCAGGACATGGCAGCTCCAAACCCCAGAGAGATATGCCCGTCAATAAGAGAGATGAAGAGAGGAAAGAGAGGGACCTTTTTAAAAGATATTCTGTCTTTCTCTCTTCTTGAAAACAGAAAGAGAGGAGAAGGTGGAGAGGAAGAGAGGGTTGTTGTTGTACATGTAGCCAGGGAGCTGTCAGGACCCTTACTCTCAGATCCCCTTTAGTTTCCCCGCTCCAGATCCGCTAAATGTGCCCATCAGCTCCTCCCGGGCTCATCTCTATGACAGCCCTGGCCCCTCACGACGTGCTATGTCACAATCCAAAGGGTTCATCTCCCCTCTCCTCTCTGCAAGGCACCGTGTGATCAAACCTGGCACTGATCAAATCCTACCTAACCCATATACAAAGGAAACAGGCATAGAAGAAGGAGCGGTGGGGGCGGGTGGGGGTTTCTTTGATGTCGCTACAAACGATGGTGCAGTTGGGAGGTGTCACACATACACACGCAGGCATACACACTTATGAGTGCAAATGACTATATACACTCTCACACACACACGTCATACTGTAGGAGTGAATCAGGGCTTTCAGACAGTGATTGAACAAAGGCGGCATTTGCAAGCACCTGTCAGAAGTAATATCCGTTCTGAGCAGCGTTCAAGTTGAAGTCGGTTGAACACGCTCAGGTGAATTATTAAAGCACAGGGTGATTTGTCTTGTCGCGTTAAACTGAGAACACCCTGTGATCATAGTGTCATTATGAGCTGCGTTTCAGGAAGCACAACATGTCAACCAGTTGTGTTACATTTAACAGCTGCGTTTCATCTCTGTCTCTGACTTTTCTGTTCTTTCAGTCCTACAGGTGTTCACTGATCTCTAGCACCGAGGCCCCGGCAGCAGAATCTAACAGAAAACAAACTGATGTTCTGGCCCAAGGTACTATAGGTTTTCCTTTTTCACTAACACAATGTAAGCATCTATTAATTGAAGCAAGAACACCCAATGCATTTACATGCTGTCGATCGGAAACAAGAATTGAAGAAGTTAACAAGCTTTCTTATTTTTTGTGTGTGTGTGTGTGTGTTTTCAGAACTTGACACTCCTGAATTAGTTATAAATGGAAAGTGTTAATCATTCAAGTTGTTAAATATATCACAGTTTTCACTTGTGCATACACAAAGACACTTTTACATACACCTGTTAACTCCCAGCAGTAGCTTCTAAATAGGGATTTGTTCAGTGCACTTGTCAACTCTGAGGTGCCTGTGTGTACTTCCTTCTGTTAGACGATAAACAGCATGAGCACTGGGAACGAGGGACAAGAGAAGAGAAAAGGAGGTGGAGGAGGAAGAGGATGCTAATGAAGACCCAGCACTGCTCCTCCTCTTCTCTGCAGCAGCGCGTAGAGTCCCTACAGCGTCACATTGACATACTGAGAAGTGCCAGGAAAGATGCTGTGTTTTCAGCCAGAGAGCTGCAAAGGGCCAACGAGAAGATCACTGCACAGCTCAACTCCCTCACTGAGAAACTCTGCAGCAGCAAGCAGCTCACTCAGGTAACTTGGGAAAACAGGGAGACGAGAAAAAGGGGAGAGCCAGTTGTAAGTGTTGGGAAGTTTCTTATTTTTCTGTCTTTGTCTTTCTTTTTGTGGTTCTTTTGTATTTGCTGGGGGCTGAGAGTGCAGCAGTAGCAGGTCCTTTGCCCTTATCATGCTTAATAAGTGTGGCTGACAGGCCTACTCTCGCCTGTGGAGGTCAGCACCCCGGAGCAGAAGAGAGGAGGAGAATCTCTCTCTCTCTCTCTCTCTCTCTCTCTCACTTTTTCTCCCTCTGCCTCTGCTGTTGTCTCGTCCCACTGAATGTTTCAACAAGCCCGTGCTCTGCAACAATCTGTGTCACTAGCAGTTACATTTCTCCAAATACGTGTACCCATGTGCATAGATACACACAAGGTGACTGTTTTTTTGTCCACTGCCACACACCCATTTAGTTATTTAGTTCCTGCCTCCAGGTAGGAAACTCTTAGACTTGGTATAGACTATAAATTAAACACCTAGCACTTTTGCCCTAAACAGTATCTTTCCTGCCAGGGCCTCCTTGTACACACCAACATATGAACACACAAATATACACACACACCAACTCCTAGACAGACACAATCGTTAATCTGACAGGCAAGAGACTTTCCTTGGTGAATTTAGACATCGCAGCAGCCAGCAAGGGCCCACATGTGTCTGTATATTTACTGTGTAGAATGGTACAGATACAGTATATTGGAAATGTACACAGGTCAGAGTGTAGCCCTCATAGTGTTGCTACCTAGGAAGTGGCCCTTGTGCTCCCACCCAGGCATCTGATTGCTGAGGCCCAACGAGACCTTAGACTCAGACACAGCAGTAAAGGCACATGAGTACGCACACACATACACAAACACACACTGCTGCGTGAATGAGTGGACAGAGAAGGAATTGTTGTCTTCCTGTTTGTTTCCTCCTTCCTCCTACAGTATTAATGCCACTCCACCAGAGAAAGTTGGATCCGACTGACTGGCCAAAGCCAGGTCTGGTTGCCCTCTCTGGAAAGGGCAAGAGGTGATGGACTTTGGTCTTGTTCCAGCTGGTCCTGGCCAACTCTCCAACTAAAACTCTCGGCTTGTAATTGGCTTAGGACAGCCTCCACAGGGGCCATCATGTGAGAAGTAGCATGGCAGTTTCACAGAAACTTGTTTGTGTTGCTGTGTCTCCTGATCCACTGGCCATTCTGTCCTCTTGTTGCTTCCTTCCTCACCTCCTTCCATCATTAAGTCTCATTTTCTTTCCTTCCTTTCTTACTTGCTTTCCCATATGTTCATTTTTTTAATTACCATTCCCTCTGTGCTCTTTGTATGAGTTTGAATTTTCATTTTCTAAATGTCTTAATAACTCAATTTAATAGCCGCTATAAACGATATTTAGCTGCCCTCAAATCTATAACATGAGAGCAGAATAGACCTGCTGTGGAGAGGTGTGATGTGCTTTGTCATGCTGCACTCAGCTCTCCATGTCCCAGCCTAAGGGGAACATGTGTTTACCAGTATAGTGACAAGCAGCATGGTATCCTCACATGTAACGCTAACTCTGAGACCTGCAGTGCAGAAATTCATAAATGCTTATTTTTTTCACTTTCTTCCTAACATATTAATCTTAAAGAATGATTCCTATTTATTACAACTTGGGTTTGGTTCTGATAACATTGCACTCATTGAAGTAATTGCTGAGATCTGGGATTATGGAAATATCACTGCAACAAAGTCTGGCATGGCAAATAATAAAAGCAGACGATCGTACAGGTGGCAAACAGTTATCTATCCAAACTACTTTATTTGTTCCTGTAATGTCAGTAACGATCCCTCATTTCACAAGAAAAATGTGTGCACTCCCAACTACGACAAGTGCTGTAGGTCAAGTTGAAAGAGAAAGCCAGTCGGTGAACCTTCGTTTTCTCATTCAAATAAGCTTGTCTAACTTGAACCTGTCTGATTGTCTGACCTAATCGCCATGTCTTTTGCCCCAATTATTAACTTTGACATCTAGGAGCATGGAAACTAGTCCTAGAACAATTTTTTTTTATTGATAGAAATAGTGGCTAAAATCTACAAAAATAAGACCTGAGTTGTAAAAAAACAGAATTATCCCTGAAGGTGGCATAAGAAGCTTAAAAATAACCCAGGTGACAGGTGAAGCATACCCTCCTAATTCTACAGAGATATAATGTGCTAGTCACACGTATCATCCAAATACAGGATCATTTGGTTGCTTGGATTATCTACCTCACTCAGTCATTACTTCCCCATTTACTTCACTTGGCAATAAACTGTGACATCGCCTCATGAATTTACCAGCCTTATCTCTTTACATGTGGAGTGTCCTACCCTCCTCTAACACGAAAGGGGCTGGGATTATCGCAGGATTATGGGGTGCAGGAGACAAACTGACAAACGGAAAAAGCTCCAGAAATCATCTGAATTTTAATGATGGTTGCACTAGAATTCACATACAAAGTCTGGCCACAGGGATGAATACAAAGGGATTGTACAGTAAGTCATTATGTTAGTGGTTTGATTTATATTGGCTAATTAGCTTTGATTTTTGCATGTGTTATTTTGTGCTATTTGGCATATGGCTATTTCAGCAGCCTCTGTTTCCTTAATAATCCTGCTAATGATTGGGTATCACTTGGAACAGCATCACCGATACCACTACCCAGATGGGAGAGAGAGAGAGAGACAGAGAGAGAAAGGTGTCTTCTCTTCCAGCCTAATGGGCCACCAGTGTATCAGTTTGTGTCAGTGTCATCTCTCACCAGGGCTGAAAATGGCCTCTGAAGTCAAAGTCTGTCTTACAGGAAGTGTCATCAATGCCACTCTTAATTCATACACCACTGCCACTGCAGCCATAGCCTCACTTTTCTTTCTGCGAGGGGGGGGGGGGGGGGGGGGGGGGGGGGGGGGGGGGGGGGGGGGGGGGGGGGGGGGGGGGGGGGGGGGGG
>JAVQJL010070644.1:0-11926 GCA_036024295.1 Nannoperca obscura
CATCTTCATTGAAAAGTACAGTGCTTTTCCTTCAAAAATAAGGACATTTCAATGTGACCCCAAACTTTTGAACGGTAGTGTATATATATATATATATATATATATATATATATATATCACATATATATATGTATATCGAAAGAGTTTTAACCCTCTGGAATTCAGCTTCATTTTGGTTGATTTCTGGAAAAAGAAAAGAATGATATAAATAAAATAAATGTAAACAAGGACTATAAAATAAGACATAAAATCTAAAATAAAGCTAACCTGCGCGTTGATTTAAAATACCTCAGTATGTGTTTATGTATTAATATTCTATGTATATTTATAATGTATTTATTATATTAATATAGAGTATTCTGCTGTTGTGTTGCTGTAGAGCCGGAGGCAGTCCACAGCCTCCACTGTCGCCCTCAGAGCTCCACCTCCATCTCCTGCTCCTGGGGACCCCCGGAGGCCGACTTCGACTCCTACACCATCGAGTGTCTCCACCAGGACTCCAAGATCCTGGTCTACTCCCGACGCACCGGCCGAGACTCCACCGCCTACCTCATAACCCAGCTGGAGCCCCACAAACGCTACACCGTCTCTGTGAAGGTGATCTCGGAACGGACAACCAGTGAGGAGGTTCAGGACAGCGTGGTCACCATGATTGACCGTAAGGTTAACACGTTTTCACACATGAAGCTATGAAGGACAGAAACAGGAGCCTTTTGGATTTGTGTTTGTCAGGTTTAGGTGATCAATAAATGACTGGACATGATATCTCCACTTTACTCTCATCTCTCTCTTGTTCATCATGTCTGCTTCACTGAACGTTAACAAACAAATCAGGATGGCCTTGAAGAAAATACACTTTCTAAAACATCCTGACATGACTCCTCCAGGTCCTCCGGTCCCCCCCCTCGGTACCCGGGTCAGTGACAGGTCTGCTGTGGTCACCAAGTCCTCCATCTTCTTCAAGTTTAACTGTAGCTGGTTCAGTGATGTCAACGGAGCCATTAAGTTTTTCACTGTGGTGGTGACGGAGTCTGAAGGTAATGATGTTATAACAGCAGCATCTTCTCATTGGTTAAATGTCAGCATTACCTGTAATAATGTAATCAACAATTAATAATCGGCTCACACAACCCCCTTTTACGACCCCGTCGAAAACAAGATGGTTCATCTCAAGGGGTTTATCCTATTAAATAAATTAGTATGAACATGAATGCTTCATTCATGATTTAAATTAAAACCACTACCTGAACAAAAGTGGGAACGTTTATACAGTTGGATCATTTGGACTTTAAAGAGATAAGTTAGAAACAAATAAACTGAAACATGTGTTTATTGTGTTTATTTCTGTCCATTGCTTTTGATATTTGAAGGATTTGGTGACATGCAGCCAGTGCAGCGCCACCCTCTGCCCTCCTACCTGGACTATAGATCCAACAGCTCCATTAAATCCTACCAGACCAGCTACTTCCCCAGTCACTGCACCGAGGGCCCCGACAGCAGCTCCCACAGCTTTGAGATGAGTGTGGGGACGGGGATGGACTCACTGGGAGGCTCCTGTAACCACAGAGACTCAGACATGGATCCAGAGAGCAGCAGAGACCTGAACCTGTTCTGTGACGGACCACTGAAACCCAAAACTGCCTACAGGTACTGAAGAAATGATTGTTTTACCCCGCCGCCATTAAGAAGTAAAAAGAAGAATAAGCAGTATTACTGTTAAATATCACTGTCCTTTCTCTTACTGTATCTTATATGATGACGCTCAGCAGTTCTAACTGTGAAAGCTAACCCTCCTTTTAAGAAGCTGTGTAGACGTGTTTTTCTCTTCTTAAAGTGCAGTCAAGCTTTCTGCTTCAGTCACATTTTTTGTCAAATGTCAAAGTTAACTTTTAAAAGTCACGGTTTATTTTGAGCCCCTAATATGACTATAAATGTTAATTTATAGATTTAAGCCTCAGAGTAGCTGGAGTTTAAGAACTTCAAAGGTTTGTTGAAGGAAACTGCAGCAGAAAAAAAACACATCAATATAAAAGTCTCACTGCATGTGAATGTGTCTCTTTAAAATCTGTCCATCATGTGACACCTTCTGTCCTGAGAGCTCTTGACTCAGCCGAAACAGCAGTAGTAGAGTTACAGTATGAATAAGAAACAGAATTAATTGCATGTCAGATTGTAGATATTATTTGTATTAAGAGTTTATGTTCGTTTTCTCAGTTGTAGTTGCTCAACTGAAATAGGCATGAATATTAAAGTACAGTAAACTTTGTGTCCTGTGTTTGTGCCTGCAGGCTTAGTGTTCGAGCGTTCACTCAGCTGTTTGATGAAGAGATAAACGACTTCACTGTCAGGTCTCCTCTCTTCACTGACACGTACCTGTCGCTACCTGTGGTCACCGAGGCTGGTGAGCAGAAGATATCGTCTACAATGAAAATATAATCTACAGTGAAAATATTATATACAGCCAAAAAATTATATACAGTCAAAATATTATATGCAGTCAAAATATCATCTACAGTGAAAATGAGTTGCAGCATGATGTATGATAATGATTGTTGTAGAAGCTGAACATGTTCAACAATAGCTTGAGAGTAAAGCGATCATTACTGGCTACAAAGGTTTGTTTGGCTTACAAAACTGGCTGCAGATCTAAGAATCTATTCAGAAACACCAGACTCCGATATCTGACTGCTGATCAACATGTCGTCCATTCATCTTGTAATCGAACTTTTTGGCTTCAGCCGAGTCCTGAATGGACGTTTTCATCATGCTGCTATTGTGTCCTAAAAGTGCTGAAAGAGTTCCAAGAGACGTTAAAGGCCCTCTGATGACTGAATGTGCGTGACTGTAGTTTGTTCTACTGCAGAGCCTCTGAGTGGCGTGATTGAAGGCATCAGTGCCGGCATGTTCCTCATCGCCATGATGGTGGGAGTCACCGCTCTGCTTGTCTGCAGGCAAAAGGCTCGCAAAGTGTGAGTATCTACAAAACGAAGACTCTCAGGGGCTGCAGGTTTGTGACTATAACACCTGGTGTTTTTACTGCTCACAACACAAACAACACCTGCTTCTCAGGAGAGTTTGTGTTCGGTTTAGTTTGCTCCTTCCATTCCAGAATCACCTGACCCGAGAGGAAGGATACAGTATATACACCGATCAGCCATAACATTATGACCACCTGCCAAAACAGCCCTGACTCGTCGAGATTCTGCAAGACCTATGAAGGTGCGTTGTGGTATCTGGACTCCGCGAGACCTCTGAGGATGCGCTGTGGTATCTGGACTCCGCGAGACCTCTGAAGGTGCGCTGTGGTATCTGGACTCCGCGAGACCTCTGAAGGTGCGCTGTGGTATCTGGACTCCGCGAGACCTCTGAAAGTGAACTGTGGTATCTGGCACCAAGACATGAGCAATAGATCCTTTAGGTCCTGTGAATTGTGAAGTGGTGTCTCCATGGATCGGATTTGTTTGTTCAGCACATCCTACAGATGCTCGACTGGATTGACTTGTTGTGTTGCTCAAACCCATGAAGCCCATTGTAGGAGCTGTTGGTGGTGGACGGGGGTCGGCATGGGCCCCCTGACCGGTCTGCAGCTAGGCAGCCTCGTACGCAACAAACTGTGATGTTCTATGTGTTCTGACACCTTTCTGTCAGAACCAGGAGTAACTTTTTCAGCTGTTTGAGCTACAGTAGCTCTTTTGTTGGATTGGACTACACATGCCGGACTTCACTCCCCACAGAGTTTTTGAGACACTGACTCAGTTGTCCAGGCATCACAGTTTGTTCCATGGTCAAAGTCGCTCACATTCTTAAACTGGAACCTTTTTCCTGCTGGTGCCATGGTAATGAGATAATCAATGTTCTTCACTTCACCTGTCAGTGGTCATAATGTTATGGCTGATTGGTGTAAATACTGTGTATATATTACTGCACGTATATAAAGTGTCGTTCCTAAATGAAGAAAAAATGTTTTGTTATAAATTGGATGATTGGATGGGTTTGAGGCTCTGATTGGAAAAAGTGCAGGTGTGTTCATGTGTGAAGGAGGGTGGAGCAGCCGATTTACCTGCTCCACCCGCCTCACCTGGTTAGTAACAGGTAATAACTGTGCTATGTGTTTCAGTGTTGAGGAGCGAGCGACAGTCAGGATGAGTGTGAGGAGAGAGAGACCGACATCAGGAGTTCATCTGGGGGTCAGAGGGTAAGAAAGTACTACTACTCCTACTACTGCTACTGCTGATACTACTGTTACTACTACTAATTCTGATTATAGTACTGATACTTTTACTACTACTGATATTAATACTAGTACTGAAACACTAGTACTTTTACTGAGATGACTGAGAGCCCTTTCACACAAAAACATCTGAATCTGTTGATAAATTTTTCTCCATTGATTCAAACTGTGATAGATTAGATAGATAGACATGTCGGATCGTCAACACGCCGTCTACAAACCAATCAGCTGCAAGTATAAAGACTGGCTCACGTAGGTGGTGCTCACAGGAGGGAGGTACCTCACCTGTAGTTCTGTAGTGCACTGTGTGACTACAAAGTGAAACCCAAACTAACTAATCAAATTTATTAATGGGACAAAAATGGGAACATTGATTCAGAGCTTGGTTCAGACTTTCAGGTGTGAAACCGAGTTCTAACAGAGCACCTCAGATCGGTGAGTCGGTATTATTGCTAATACTTCAATACTACTCTAATACGTATAATAATGCTAATGCAAATGTTAATACTGAGATACATACTAATACTTCTACAAGAAGAACAGTGATCTGACAGGAGCTGATCACTGTTTGGATTGATTTTGTTGACACAGCAGCTGAGTGGAGAAATTAACGACATTAACAGATTGAATGAGAGTCGTCATTGTGCAGAGTAACACCACTCCTTTCTCCCTGCAGGCTGAAACTGTGGTTCTTTTTGTTAGCATCGGTGATGCCTGTATGACTGTAAATACATCAATAGGTGTGAGGTGTGTCAGTGTGTTTGATTCTCTGTGTTCTCCGATCATTCATCAACATGTTTAACCACCAACTATCTTTTTTTTATCAGAAACCGTAGAATCTCCAGGTGAGAACATCTCTGCTTCGTTTCAGCACTTTCTCTCTGGACATTTTCCTTCTTAGTAAAACATGTTTGTTTTCCTCAGTCCCATCAAGATCCTGAACTTTGACTGTCACTACAACAAACTTCAGGCCGACTCCAACTACCTGCTGTCAGAGGAGTACGAGGTCAGTCAGCAAGTCCTGATCAATTAACACTATCAGACAGTTCTATGGAAACAGTTCAGATAGGTGATAGTGGTGTTATGGGAGGGTGGTGTAAGGTGATGGTGTTGTTAGATGATGGTTTGTAAGGTGATAGTGGTGTTATGGGAGGGTGGTGTAAGGTGATGGTGTTGTTAGATGATGGTGTGTAAGGTGATAGTGGTGTTATGTGATGTTGTTGTTAGATGATGGTGGTGTAAGGTGATTGTGGTGTTATGTGATGGTGTGTAAGCTGATAGTGGTGTTATGTGATGGTGTTGTTAGATGATGGTGGTGTTAGATGATGTTGTTCTTCTCTGAAACCAAACATCATGCGAGAGTCTGGTTTGAAGTCCTGTTGCTTTTTTCTTCCTATCAGGACCTGAAGGACGTCGGCCGTAATCAGCTGCTGGACTCGGCTCTGCTGCCGGAGAACCGCGGCAAGAACCGCTACAACAACATCCTGCCCTGTTAGTGCCGCTCAGGTTCCTCTGCAAAGAGTAATGTGATTACATTGTTGTTACTGTGTTTCTGACTGTGGTTTATGTGTTCAGATGACTCGACAAGGGTGAAAATGTCCTACATGGATGATGATCCATGCTCCGACTACATCAACGCTAGCTACATCCCTGTAAGATCATCATCATCGTCATCATCATCATCATCATCATCACGGTGTAGTGACTGAACACGTTTATGTTAAACTACATCATGTAAATAAAACGTTCAATAAAAAGATAATTCACTAAATCCATAATCTAAATCTTAGTTGATTATTTTCATGTTGATCAACTTATTTATTTATTGACTAATGGTGTCAGCTGTGTATTTTCTGACATTTAAAACCATGATGGAGGTTTACCGTCAGCTCTGTCTGATCAAAATATCAGACACTGATCGATATATCCATATTCACAAAAAACAAGCTGTTGTTAGTGAATTTAACCCTGTGCACGCTGTGTTGGGTACTTTCACATTCAGCCTTTGTATGAATTTGTATTTATTTAATGTGCATGTTTAGTTATAGATGACCAAAATTTAAGCATGTGAGTCCCAGCTGATAACGTGAGGTGTGTTGTTCATGTAACATCCTGTACTGTGAATTACAAACACAGAGAGGACGTCTCTCGGAGCTCTGTGAAGTTTTACTGTTCCTCCTGTGTGTTTTCAGGGAAATAACTTCCGTCGGGAGTACATCGCCACACAAGGTCCTCTGCCGGGAACTAAAGATGATTTCTGGAAGATGGTTTGGGAGCAGAATGTCCACAACATCGTGATGGTGACTCAGTGTGTGGAGAAAGGCAGGGTGAGTATATACAACATCATCTGTAGGCTGGACAACAGGCTGATGGCACGTGTTACACACATGACCCACAGGTTACACACGTTGTACACGTGTTACACACACATTGTACACGTGTTACACACACGTTGTACACGTGTTACACACACTACACACACATTACCCACACGTTGTACACGTCTAACCACGTTACACACTGTCCTCTTGGTTCCCTGTGTCCAGGTGAAGTGTGACCACTACTGGCCCTTTGATCAGGATCCTTTGTACTATGGAGACTTGATCGTCCAGATGTTGTCAGAGTCTGTTCTTCCTGAGTGGACAATACGAGAGTTCAACATCTGCAGCGTAGGTCGCAAAACGAATCAATTGATGTTTGACTTTTTATTATTAGCTTCCTCTGCTCTTGTCCCCAGATGTTTTAATCATTTCATTATTTAACAGTTTATTCTAAAGCTCTTATCAAAGCAGAATAGACTTTAACACGCTGTTACTGTGTAACAGTAATTGAACAAACACACACAAAGACATCTTAGCACTTTTCTATTGTTTTCATCTGGTTTCAGGTCTCAGTTTGATATTAAATGTGGTCTCAGCGTCCTGCCAGGTGTCATATTGGTTCATACATCAGCTGGAGGTCCCTGAGGCATGTTTTTATATAGATCTGAATAAATGACTGGTTTCATGAGATCCCTCTTGTACTCAGCTCCAGTAAACACACAACCACAACTTGAGGTGTCATTTAGTTTGGACATTTCACTGTGTGAAAACAATTCATCTCAAATTGAATATTGTTTCACACAAAGAACACAGTAATTCACGTTTGAAGGTTTGAAGCCTGAGCACTAGATCCCAGTTCTAGATGGATAGGTGGTATAAATACTGAGGTCATTAGTTCAGGTTGTGTCTGCTGTGTGGGGTTTTCATGAGCCCACATCAGTTTCCTGTTGTAATGCCGTGTCTCTGTGCGTGTCAGGAGGAGCAGCTGAGTTTCACTCGGTTGGTTCGTCAGTTTCACTACACAGTGTGGCCGGATCACGGAGTCCCAGAAACCACCCAGTCCCTCATCCAGTTTGTCCGGACTGTACGGGACTACATCAACAGAAGTTCTGGATCTGGCCCCACCGTGGTCCACTGCAGGTACATGACACAGACACAAACACTGTCATGAGGGAGGAACTGCACACTAAATCTGGCGTGTAGAGTCACTTAAATCCACTTTTTAGAGTCTGTAAATGACATGTAGAGTCACGAAGTGGAGCTTGATATAAACTCAGATAAC
This sequence comes from Nannoperca obscura, assembly GCA_036024295.1. Classification (NCBI taxonomy): domain Eukaryota; kingdom Metazoa; phylum Chordata; class Actinopteri; order Centrarchiformes; family Percichthyidae; genus Nannoperca; species Nannoperca obscura. The sequence goes on from JAVQJL010070644.1 coordinate 7,835, forward strand.
TGATCCAAGGCCGTGGTGTCATCGTGCTCAGAGACAGAATGCAGCTCATTTCTGGTTAATGTTTTTAACTGAATTTTGGTGTGTGTGTCAGTGCTGGAGTGGGGCGTACAGGGACCTTCATCGTTCTGGATCGAGTGCTGCAGCAACTGGACACCAAGGACACGCTGGATATCTACGGCTCCGTCTTTGACCTGCGACTTCACCGATCACACATGGTGCAGACTGAGGTAGGACACCGAGGGGGGGGTCAGGTTATGTCTAGATAGTGTTGAAGTGACGTAGTTTCTCCTTCTCCTCAGTGTCAGTATGCGTACCTCCACCTGTGTGTCCGAGATGTTTTGAGAGCCAGGAAGCTCTGCAGCGAGCAGGAGAACCTCCTCTATCCCGTCTATGAAAATGTGAACTACACCTCCCAAAGAGGTGAGCGATCAGCTACACCTGCTGCTCACTGATGAAGACATACAGCAGCTGACTCAGAGATCATCAATATATTGATCTATTGATCGTTTTCCCACAGAGACGCTGTGCAGCAGACGTTAAAGCTCCACAGAGAAACATGCAATTCTAATTTCTATTAGTGTTTCTATTCTTCATGTATCAGACTCTGAACAGTCACAACACACCACACACCAGGAGGAGTGGGGGGGGGGGGGGGGGTGGAGGAGCAGGAGGAGGAGAAAGTGACCTGCCTTTATGTTTCTGTAAAGACAAACTGCATCTTGTCAACAAACATCTTTAACATCATATTATGATAACCAGCGGGCCCCTGCAGCCCTGAGTACTGTCTGCAGGTTTCCTCCCAGGCTGGAGCCCTGAGTACTGTCTGGCTGCATACAGCTCCAAAACATCCAGCAATCAGATTGTGTAACCTGAGAGGCACACACAAGGATAAAAACCACTCTGTGCTGGTCGTTAAGCTAGCTGCTGTGATAGCTGAAAGATGAATGCATCAGTATTTAAATATTTGTTTTGGTGCTGGCAGCTGGACAGTCAGAGGGCTTTAAAAGAGATTTACTGAAACAGTGAATTCCCCAGTGCAAACGACACCTTGAGTGTGGTTAACCTGCACAATGTTACTGTAAAGGTCTGTTATGTGTCTGTACCCAGGAGCCCGATCTCCCATAATCCATGACGCTATCGTGTTTTCATGCTACAGACAGGAGCTTAAAGGCCCTGAACATATATACATAACATATATAACAGAAAAGAATCTATGATATATATAATAAGCAAAAATCACAGGAAACAAACAGCTGTAGGTTTATTTATTAAGAGTTTAACGCTTAGAAACGTGTGGGTGTTTTGATCAGATTTGATTGACAACACAAGGTCTCCGCCCACAGCCCTGAAATAAACGGAGAAAAACAGCACAGGAAACTGAAAAATGTTTGTGTAAACCTCAGTCAGCATAATGAGAACTGTTTTCATGCTGGTCTTGTATCAGTCAAAGGCAGATCTTATTTTAAGTGTGTAAGAACACATTGCATCAGAAATGTCTGATTATTCGTGTTGATGTGTCTGTAACGCTTCATATAAATCACATGTGATGACGCATATCTGTGGGTGTTTGAATAAAACAAGTAATTATGTATTTCAGATGACTTTCTGTTAGTCATTCATTATGTCTGCGCTGGGAGAGGCCCGGCGAGCCCAAACCACACGGCCGCGCATGCGCAGTCCCGCGGGGCTTCAGCACATTGGAGGCTGCTGAACTCTCGGAAGTTAAGTTGCTGTGATTTAGCCCGACAGGCTAGCAGCAGAAAACACGGTGCGACCGCAACAAACTTGGTTTTCGGCGAGAAAAAAAGCGCGTTTGGACGGAAGCTCGCACCCCGCAGTGACCCACGGAGGACTACCGATGGATTTAAACCGGTTCTCAGCGTTTCATCTGCAAAAACACGAGCGTTAGACACATTGGAAATAAGTTGTGATTGTTTTTTTGGCGCTCTAGCAGCGCAGAGGAAAGATGGAGGATCTGCGGGTGTAGCAGCGGGCTAACGCTAGCTGGCTTGTTGGTTTACTGGCCAGCGACGTTTCGGGACAAATCCGAGCTGCTTCACCGCCGGGTGGATGTCCGGGGATTTTATCCGCTGTAATCCAACACACTCACGTGGTCTCGTAAGTATTCCTCCCTGAAGTGGGTGCTTTATTCACAGCCAGAGGAGCCAGCGGGCGGAATGCGTTGGTGTTCTCGGGACGCTAACTAGCCTCGGAGCTAATTAGGTAGCTGAAATCTGTGTTAGCTTATTCAACCAGCAGAGTTTAGCTTCGTGCTAACTAGCTGCTATTACACTGATCATACACAGCGAGACAGCGCAGCTAATTACGGACAAACTGGTGCTGAAGTTGTTCAAACTTGTCGAAGTTAGTGAGTCTGTTAATCCCGCAGTTGGTGAACACTGAAAGAAACTGTTCGTACCTTAATTACTCGCGATAAGTTCAGATCCAACAAAGCTGATCGTTATTGACTACAGTTTCGGTGTAATTCAGTCAGGTACATGTCAAAATAAAGAGTTAGCAGAGCTCAAAATCAGCCTCTTTCTAAAAAAAAAAAAGTTCACAACATGAGCTGCCTTCAGAGACAACTTAAATCAATCCGCTGTCAATCACAACCAAATGTACTATCAGAAAGCCAAACAGGAACTGCTGCTGGAGACTCACCTGAGACACACCTGGAGACTCACCTGGACTCTGATAACTCGCACTATTTCTCAGCCAGTTTACTCCTTTTTTGGTCAGAATGGTGAAAACTGTCCATCAGGGTGCAGGTGAGTCCTCAGGTGTCCATCAGGATGCAGGTGAGTCCTCAGGTGTCAGCTGATTGAGCTCTGGTCTCTGAAGTGAAGACTTTTCTTCGTACTGCACATGGAATGTGTGAAAGTGTTGAAATGATTCGGAACCTTTTCCCTTTTTTGATGGTTTTAAAGATTAATTAGATCCATAATAAAACAGGTTCAGCTTTTGCAGAGCTGCAGCACTCGATTGGAAGAAGATCGTCACATTTCATAGGTCTAATCAATAATGAAAATAACAACAGTGAGCAACAGCCAATGGGATCAGTTTAACTTGAAGACATTAGACAGCTGTCGGATTAATCAATAATCAAAACAATCAATAAATAGACAGACAGACAGGTTTGTTTTAGACGGACAGACGGTTTCCTTCATGGAGCAGCTCAAATGAAACCTCTGTCTGTGTGTGTGTCTGTCTGTTTGTGCGTGTGCGTCTCTATGTGTGTGTGTGTCTGTGTGTGTGTCTGTCTCTCTGTGTGTGTGTGTGTCTCTCTCTCTGTGTGTGTGTCTGTCTCTCTCTGTGTGTGTGTCTGTCTGTGTGTGTGTGTGTCTGTCTCTCTGTGTGTGTGTGTGTCTCTCTCTCTGTGTGTGTGTCTGTCTCTCTGTGTGTGTGTCTGTCTCTGTGTGTGTGTGTGTCTGTCTCTCTGTGTGTGTGTCTGTCTCTCTGTGTGTGTGTGTGTCTCTCTCTCTGTGTGTGTGTCTGTCTCTCTCTGTGTGTGTGTCTGTCTCTGTGTGTGTGTGTGTCTGTCTCTCTGTGTGTGTGTCTGTGTGTGTCTGTCTGCATGTGTGTCTCTATGTGTGTGTCCCTGTGTGTGTCTGTGTGTGCGTGTGTGTGTGTGTGTCTGTGTGCACGTGCGTCTCTCTCTGCAGAGCTGCTGTTCGTGTTCACAGAGCGACTGAAGCATGAGAGGCCCCCGGGCTCTGAGGATGGAACCAGGGCTCCTGGAGGCAGAATCTAGGTGAGTGCAGCTTCTTGATGTGACAGAGTTTCTGGCCGCTGGTCCTCACGGCTGCTCCTTGTTTGCAGACATCAGATGGTGCTCTGAAGAAGCCATGGGTAGCTGCTTAAGCTGTCCAGAGAAAGAGTCAATTCCAGATAATCATCAAAGCAAATTTAAGGTGAGTGTGTGTGTGTGTGTGTGTGTGTGTGTGTGTGTGCGTGTGTGCGTGCACCTGGCTGACTGTGTGTGTGTGTGTGTGTGCACCTGGCTGACTGTGTGTGTGTGTGTGCACCTGGCTGACTGTGTGTGTGTGTGTGTGTGTGTGCACCTGGCTGACTGTGTGTGTGTGTGTGCACCTG
>JAVQJL010070655.1:0-24221 GCA_036024295.1 Nannoperca obscura
ACCCTCTATTTTCTACTGTTTATTATTCTTTTTTTAATAACTTTATTGAGCATTGTAACTGTATCAAAAAGCAATTTCCCTTCTGGGATTAATAAAGTATTTCTGATTCTGATTCTGATTCTGATAAGCACCTCCATACAGTGGCCAGCTGTTAAAGGAAATTATAGAGCATTAAAAAACAACCAAACCTGTTATGAAGATTTACACATGGCTTGGTGCTGAGAGCCAGACAGAGTAGGAAAGTACAGACGGACTAACTTGTGCTTTTCGTGGGATTTGTTAACAATAACAAACATATGGAATTACAGTCAGTTTTATCCATTAAAGGCTGCATAAATCGTCTTTCTTAATCCAGGCAAATTAACCACCACCATGTATAGCAATTCAGGATGCAAAACAGATGAAATGGATTTACCTAGACATGTTTATGTCTCTGCTCCGTTTTGACCTCTGTGTCTCCACCCTCGGCAGGCGGGTTATGTGTCTGGAATGTTGGCCCCTGTGGGCATTGGCATCACTGGGGCCCTGCTAATTGTCGGCGCCCTCTACAGCATCAGGATGATTCACCGCAAAAGGAGGAACAGCTTCAAACACCAGAGGAGGAAGGTCAGACAGCCAGAGGTCAATACCCCACTTTTATCAATAATTTATTACTCGCTTCACTTGTTATTGTAAATCAATCTTGTATTGAGTATTACGTTTATTTTTGCTCCCCAGCAACCTCGAGAACCCGGGACCAGCCGTCAGGACCAGGCCATGCTGCTGGCTGACAGCTCAGAGGATGAGTTCTGATGAGACCCTTTTGGCCTCGTTTCGTCTGTGACCAATGGCTGATGCTCCCGTGAAGGAGGCTCGGAGAACACCCCCATCGCTATGACTACCGCATCTCCAATCACCCTGGGCTGTTTGGCTATGACTCATCTGATCCACAGAGTGTGACAGAGTATTGGGTACAATTTACACAGTCTGCACCCCCCCTTCTAAAAGTACCAATGTGAGCACTTTTCTGAATGTTGTCAGGTGATGGAATGGCTTTGCAGGGCTGGTGTGATGCACTTTGACATCAAAAATATTATAAACAAAATGCATTAGCAGGGTATTGGCAGGATGAAAGTTTTGCAGGAAAATTGACATTCTGGCTTTGTGGAGTTGAGAGAAAAAGTGTGGACCAGCTGGTTTTCTGTCAAGTAATAAAAAAGGGCTTTAGAAGAGTTACATACATTAGACAAACAATGTAAATATGCGTACTGTATATGTAGCTGACTTGGGGTCAGTCGTGTTGGTGTAAATAAAGTTTTATTTCTTGCTATACATCTAGAATATAACATTTTTGGGAATAGGCTCATTCGCTTTCTTTGCCCTGAGTTAAATGAGGAGATTAATACCGCTCTAATGAGCTAGCAGCAGGTTAGCTTAATTTAGCATTAAGACTGAAAACAGCTAGCTTGGCCAAAGATGTCCAAAGTGTGCCAAAGATACCAAAGCAGCTCTAAAAGCTCACTAGTAAACACGTTTGTTTAATCCATACAAAAAAGCTGTAAAAACAATGTTTTACAGTGGTCATGTGACTAACAATGTTGGCTAATGTGTTAATTAGTGAGCTAGAGGTGCTGGTAAGCAGTTTTGTTACATTTGGGCAGAGCCGGGCTAGCTGTTTCCAGTCTTTATGCTAAGGTGGTGGTGTGTTGGCTGAGGGGTACAGCTGTGTGCCCATCAACCAGCAGGTCATGTGTTCGACCCCCGACTCCCCCGGTCACCTCCCCACTCGGAAGTCACTTTGGATAAAAACGTCTGCTAAATGTAATGTAATGTAAGCTAAGCTAACAGACTCTTGGCTGTAAAATCTCATGTAACTCTCGACAAAAAAAAGCATACATGTCTCGTTTCCAGATTAATTCTTTAAAGCAAGATTTCCACCCATTTTAGAAACTTTCACATACAATTAATTTAAATTAATGCTTCCTTTAAATGTGAATTTTGTGGAAATGTAAATGTTTTATTGAAAGCCATTTGTTCATAAAAGTTACTGAGACGCACATACAAAATACCATAATCCTACAAAAGTATGTAGCATAAAACAGATTTTGACGTACAATAACTATATTATAAATTCATTCTTTTGCCACTTGCAAAATGTTTCTTCTTTAAGTGCATGACTATGTTCAAGTCTATTCATACAGACTTCTGTTCATACAGTGTTTCTGTTGGCTGGAAAAGCACAAACTTTGGAGACACTGGGGCAGAAGTTAATATTTTCACAAGTGAATTTCTTTTCTTAAACCAGCTCATTTTGCACAATAGTGGTTTTTGTGTGTTAATCTGCATGGACAGACAAAGGAGATGTTTTGGCCCAAGAATGTCACATTGCTGTGGGGCAAGGAGATGTGGTCAGATAAAGTCCTTACGTTTTGAGAGAAAATAAGAGGAATCATTTCATAAAATCTGTGCTTAAGTTCAGACAGAAAAGAAGCAAGAGGTATTTGAACACTTTGAGCCATGTTTGTAACACCAATGTCAATAACGCAAGATCTTGTCTTTTGTTTAAAGAAAATATATTTTCTGTAATTTCATGAGCCATCTGATATGCTTAATGTACAACTGCCTGTTTATATGCAATAATACTGTTTTAGGGTCAGTGTGGTGTAAAATAGTGGACACTTTATGTAGATATGAAACAAAATGTGATCAAATAAACAAGTCTTTAAGATGTCTGATTGTGACTCTCTTATAATGCAGCTCAAGTGTGAATTATGTTTTAAATAAAAACCACTCCAGACAGCAGACAAGATAACCCAGTTTACAGCATAAAAAAAATCAAATAATTTATTTCTGTGTTCTTTTTCCACATTAAATAAAAGCTATCGGACATTTCCAGATCAAAATTAAGAGAGGGGACAGGGAAGAGGAACAGGGGAAACAGAAATCTGACATGCAAAAAGACCTTTTGCTCTCCCCTTTGCACACTTTGTGGATGGCGGAGGAGGCAGTGCTGGCGGCCCAGAAAAAGACAGCAGGAAGCCCCTGTGGTTGGTGGTTTGGTTAGTTGGCTGTAGGGACCACAGCTTTTTGTGGCGCAGCATGACAGCCAAGACAAATGTTGTTTATCTGACCGACAAACTGGTATCTGGGGGAATACATGATTGTAACACTCACAATGCAGGATGACAGATGTCACCCCAGGCGAGGACAGAGAAGTGGGGTTGTGATTGTTAGAGTGAGCTACCTGGATAGCACAGTGAATGCCCAGGAAGAGGGGAAAAAATGCTTCTGACATCTGTGAACACTGAACTGGCATGTCAAGTCAAAACGTATTCCAAATGCATTGTGAGAGAGAGCTGTGTAAAACTATGCAACACCACTAGACATGGCTACAAACTGATATTGATGACAAAGCCCTTCAGTCTGTGATCATGGTCTAAACGGAGCCCTTTGGCTCTTTGAAACAGGCTGTAATGCCCATATACTTAATGGAATTGCCAGAGTTTCACAGGAGTATAACAAAAAAGAAGACAACAGACCCTTTTCCTTCAAAATCTAAAACACCTCCTCATACTGACAACTGGTTGGAAAGAACGAGATAGGTAACACTTTACAAGTTTAACCTATCTGGTCCTTTCACCCAGCAGTAGTCACTGTATAAAAGAAGAAAAGGCCGGGACAGCGAGGGGACACAGAAGAGGGGAAAACATGTCCAAAACATGGACTGAAGATTTAAACCTCCAAAATAAACCATGAGTTTGCACAGGGTGATAACTGCAACAGTGTCAGATGAGCAGTAAAGATAATAGCTGGTGTTCAGGGTCGAGAGCACTTTCGTATGCCCACCATGAACAGCTCATAAATCTCGTTACACTTCTGGATGGGCCAAAGTAGCACAGAAATTAACAATAAAAATCACATCTGATAAATCAACCTAAACCGCCCCCTTTCCAACAGATGATTCACAAAAAAACATGCTCTCATTAAATCTGATGAATAAAACAACTCTAGTACATAACTGAAAAAAAAAGAAGAAAAAAAAGTCGGTCAGTTGATCCATTCCTCCAAATGCACACAGACACAAACGTACATACAGAGGCTGTTATGTGGGTGGCAACTCTGTAAACATACTCTCTCTCTCAGTCCTGGGCTCCTGGGATGAAATATCTCAGCTGAACTTCTGAAAGGGGAAATAAACCCAAAACATGAACATGGTCCTGTAGTGTCATTCAGAGAGACTAGCTCATCAATCCGTACATCTCTAAAACAGCCGACTACCATGAAAGTTTGCTGGAGACTTTTTGGTTCTGCAGTCGATATTTTGGAGCAGATTTTACTCTGTAGTGCCGCATGGCAGTGTCTTGCAGTGCTTTTGATTCTGAATATTGTAGGCAGGATTAAAGCACAGCGATGTCCAATTGCATAATTTGAGGTGCTACAAGGAAAACAAATGTTCACTTAAAATTGCATTTACAACCAGTGATGGGGACTGTCTTCCAAATTTGACATTGAAAAATCAAAGCAGATTTAGGTTTTTTTTCTCTCTCAACCAAATTGTCTCCTGTCCTTTCTGTCTTATGGAGCACTAACGCCAATGCTGGAAAGCTAAAGAAAAAGTATGTGATTTGTTCCTTCCTGTTGTCTTTATAAGGCTGGAGCAAAACACAGCACCTCAAAAGGCTCTGATTTTCCTGTGCGGGACCAAGAGAAATAAAGTCTAACAGAACAGATCCACACCGTTGTCAAAATAATGGAGACACACAGACACATTCAAATGACATCATACACACTGCAGCAAGTTCCAAAGAAATGCATCTGACCTTTGTTCATTTTACTTTTAAGAAGAGAAAGTGAAGCTGAAGCAAACTTTCTTTGCCGTAATTAGTGTGGATTGGAACGTCCGAGTGTATCTGTGACATGTTCCAGGCTAAAGATCTTCAAATGTTAACGAGGTTAGTTGTGCATCAAGTTAGGGGCCCCTGGGAAGTGCATTGTTGACTCAGCTGCTTATGAGCAGCGTGAGGTTATGCAGGTGTATAGTAGACCGTCTAACTAAACTGAAAGCGAACAAAAGGATAAAATATAATGTGCTAAGAATATTTGTCTATTTTCCTTTTCTTTTTTTTCTTTTTTTAAATCAAGAGATAAACACACACACAGCATACTCAAACAGGAATCCAGCATATGTAACTCTTCCCCTCCAGTATGGTGACAAGCACAGACACAGAACCGGGCCGAGGCTGCAGCATAACGCCTGCTAGCGGGCTGATCACTGCCGTTGTGGCCGAGAGCGCTGATGGATTGCGTGGCACTTGCAATGAGGAGAAACTGATGAAAAATCTAAAAAAGGAGTAAACTGAGACAGTTAGGACACGTTTGAACACACCACCATTGGCAAGGAGTCTCTTTCAAAGACTCAATTTTCACTTTTCTGGGGAATTTTGCAGCTGGCAGTGCATTTGGGGGGAAAAGTTCTGAAGAAAAAAAGATTAAACTCCTCGCCCATACTGTCAGGGTTTGACGATGAGAGATTTAGTGAAGGACAGTGAAGCGAAAAGGTGGCAGATCCACCAGCTGGGCAAAGTCTGAGGTGCTAATGGAGTGATTTGTTTCGATCAACCGCTCAGCACCAACGCGCTTACACCGAACACAGGAAGGGATTCAGTGGTTTCGCCTCAGACCACACACACATGCGCACACACACACACACACACACGCAGGCAGGCAGGAAGGCAGGTGATGAAACAGCAGCAGGGAGCAGCTGCGCCCACTGGACAAGATGGGAAACAAAAATGCACACCAGTACGCACAGTTCCAACCAAGCATTGCACTCACACCAACACGTTCACTCGCTCACAGTGAAACCAAACGCGCCACATACACACAAAACCAGGCTATACACTCGTTTTTCCAAAAAGACATGAGGCGGTACAAACACACAGTCATACTATAGCTTTTCCGAGAACCATCCAACTTACGAGGTTAAAAAAGAAACACAAAAATAAACTCCACAAATATTTTCTTCCCAGTCTTTTTTTTGTTTTGTTTTTTAAAACTGCCCTGCTTCCTTGTTTCGCATGGTGTTGGTTTCTTTAAGTCTTGTTTTTTTGTCCTGTTTCCTGCAGGAGGATTTGGTGTGGTGCCACGTCCTCTGGGGTTCAGACGCATGTCTTCACTTGAGCTGCCTCACGCCTTGCGTCGCGGTCAATGCGGCATCCAAGCTTGAAGGTCAAAAAGGTCACCTAATCCCCAGTCAAGGTCATCCCAGAGACCACCCTCACTCGCCCCCCCCCCACCCCTCCCCCCTTCTTGTCACAGAAAGCATCAGGGGCCCCTTCATGAAAACATCAGGTGGGATGTCAGTCCATTTCTGCCTAAACAACAGTTGTTCAGAGGTCAAGGACAAAAAGAGGGTGTGTTTGCGTGTCTATGCATACCTATGTGCATACTCCTTATGTTTGTACACAGGTGTGTGTGTGTGTGTGTGTGTGTGTGTGTGTGTGTGTGTGTGTGTGTGTATAGAAGAGTGAAATGACCAGGGCAGAGCTGAGGCTGTCAAGCTGATAGTGTACGAGGTGAACAGCACCCGCTGTCCCGTCGTCCCCCGTCCCCTCTTCTTTCCACTAACGAAGCCACAGTTTGAGCCGCAGCGCGTCCACTCCGTTTAGGTAGTATCTGAACAGCCGCTTGTCTCTAACAAAACCCAAGTTCTCGTACAGCTTCAGGGCTGATTTGTTGGTGATTTCAGTCTCCAATACAACCTGGGGACACACAGGTGGTCATGTCAGCACGTTGTTGTATACATGAGTGGACTGCCTGATCCTGAGAAGGTTTACTACTTTTTCAGAACTGTGTACAAAAGATTTATTTGGTTGTTGTGGACTGTTTGTGGACCCGAACAGTAGTCATGCATGTTTTAGCTTATTAAAATGTCAGCAATTTTGGAAATGAGCTGTCATAGATCATTATCAATTTCAACACTGCTGGTTCAGCGATAGCCTTGTTGTGTATCTCAGGCTCAACACTAGAGCAGGGGCGTCAAACTCATTTTCATCCAGGGCATTATTGGTTTTAGTAATAACTTAATTAATAACTAGTTCTGAAAAAGTAATGGCAAGCAGACATTTAAGTGTACAACAATTTGTACACATATGTACAAAATGTATTAATGAAATATAATATAGAAAGTAGCTGATGTAACAAAGTGAAAACTACGTGTTTTCTTTCAGTCTTGGTAGCCGGACTATAGCCCACAACGAAACGGCCCATTCAAATGGTTATTTTCATGTGTGCATAACTATACTGGTCAGGTCCTGGTTCAGGTTACTCAGACGTGATGTGGACAAAGTGGGGCGAGAGTGGACACCCCAGGTAGATCACCTGGACGTCACACACCATCCATCCATGGATCAATCACATTGTTAAAACCATATTTCTGGTCAGGTTCTGGACTTGTTCACACACCTGCTGCTTCAAAAATGCACCTTGTAAAAAACACCCACAATAACGCTGGCTTTCACTGCCGCATATTTTGTGCTGTAACTTTCACGAACACGTTCTGTTGAGAACGCAGGCTGCCTTTTAATTTGGACTTGTTTTTTTCTTGGTGGTTACGGTTAGTTTACTTGGCTCCGTTTTTGGTGTCAAAGTGCCGCCATAAATTGTGCTCCTTTGGCACTGCCGCTGCCTCGTTACAAAGAAGACATACCAAGCTTGCCTCCATTAAGCACAAACGTAATCACTTTCCGGTCTCATTAAATTGACTTCCCTCCATGTTAATTTTCTTTTTCTTGAACATTTTGCTAGGCTGCTACTATTAAAGTTATTGGTTACAACCACTCGGCTGGAAGAGGCTACATATGATATTAAGACGCTATCTAACATATACTGACAACTACCGACTAGATGCCTTCAGTGTGCTGATCACAAAATCGGGATGCTTTCTCAGACATGTAGTTTTTGGACACTGTGCTTCCGTAACACAGCATAGAATTGTATTGCACAAATTATATTCTTTGCACGGGCCACATAAAATTAGGTGCGGGGCTGGATTCGGATTGGGGGCCTTGAGTTTGACACGAGACTGCACTAGAGCTGGCTTAGTTACATGTTGCATCTTGTTAGATAGCAAGATATTCACAGATACTTCCATGAGGCAGCTGGGTTTTGTACATAATTACAAAAAGCACGCCATGCCAACAAATTAGCTTTAAGGCACTTGGCGTTCTTGAGGCTGTGTGTAGTTTGGGGGGGTCGGCTGTGGTGTGGTGTTACTTTTGGCTCTCATTTCCACCTCAAACCCTTTCTGGAGATTTCAAAGAGAAGAAGGTGAGAGAGTATGTGGCTATTCAGAGAGAGGCTGAGCAAGCTTCATAGTTTGTAGTGGGGGGAAGATACTGACAATCGAACCAAGGTTACCAGCAAACTTAGATAAGTGAAGGACAGGCCAAATGGACCATGAAATACTAGCTGCAATTCTTTTCTTTTGGTTAATGCTCGCACCTAATGTAGGCTAACTAAACACAAATGAACACAAATGTGTATACATATATATTTTATGCATTCATGTAGTTTCCAGGGAGTTTTGGTTTCTTCTTCTTTTCCTGTACTGGTTTGGAAACTGCCCCTACTCTACCGCACAGGTCAACATTGTGAGTGAATACGCTGGCACACAACTTGCTAATGTCTGTGCATGTTGTCACAAACCCGTAAGCGTGTTTTAGAACTTCTTTCAAATATTCTCTGCATGTATTCAAATATGGTCTGAAAAAGAAAGACATGTGAGACTTCTTCCAGTGGGAATGGGTCTATATATCTTACCTCATCACAGTCACCCTCCACCATGGCATAGATGGCCTTCTTCACCAGGTTAGTACCTGACAGAAGAGTGTAAGTCAGTGGCGGCACGCAAATACATAAAACAAACTTTTAAGAAAATAACATTTTGTTTTTCTATTTTCCCGGCTTGAATTATGTTAGTATAAGAAGGGCAAATGGTTAACAATGTCACTTACGTTTAAAGTGCAGTGTTACACATCAACTCAAAATATTTCAATTATCCAAATGGTGCATTTGTATAAAGAGATTTGGTTGAAAAATAAAGCACAAAAGATGATGTTGCGCAACCACATAATGAAATGACAGAGTCGAGATCTCACCGATGCTTTTCCTTCTGTGTTTTGAGTCCACGGCCAGCATGGCGATGTAGCCACGACGGAACATCTTCTTGTGCATGTCAAGTTTACATACGATGGCTCCAACACACTCCTGCTCCACCATGGCCTGTGAGAGACACACACACACACACACACACACACACGTTTGGTGCTCTGAGTGTCAGCTGGGGTGGCTGGCAGCCTAACAACAGTTCCTGTCATCCTGCCAGTTCTCTGAGGTGACCTCTGACCTTTATTTCATGGCACTTCCTCTTATATCACATGCAGCATTTCCAGACATACTGGAACTGGTAAGTTTACAACCTTGGGGCTCAGAGGATAAACAAATAAAAGGACAGCGTTTATCAAAGTAGAAAGGCCTCTCTGGGGACTGTAGGTACAAGATGAGAAACCCACTTCAGGCACATTACTCTCTGCTAAAACTGGAAAGTCAGGGTTGTAAAACTTTGCTTGTGCCTAGATTCCTGTGCACACATTACTGGAGTAAAAACCCTTACAGCAGCAGTGAACCAAAGGGGATGTTGTCGTGTCAGTTCAGCTTTTCTTGACTGGACATTAATTCTGACTAAAATCTACAAAATGAACAAAGATGAAGGTTCTGTGATAGAAAAGTGGACACAATACAAACTCCACCAATGTGCTATCAGTGAGACATGCACATGTGTGTTTATCTTCAGTACATATCATTGTTTTGCTGCCTCTGAGACACACTGACAGGTGATGGAACGCTGTGAGCATTCAGTCACACCAGGCCCCCCCTGGACCTGCATACCAAAGGTATGCAGGTCCAGGTAACCACAGCCCACGTGCTAAGAGGGTAGCTCACACTTTATTTTGTCTTGATGAACACAGTTAAGGCGTTCTCTTCACACTGAGCTGGTGTTCGTGTGATACTCACCAGAAAGCAGAGCTGCGGCCAGTTGTGGATGAAGTACCTGTATGTGTAAATTGAATAAGGCTCAGACAAGTCCTTGGTGATCAGTCTCATGATCCATGGCATCTGCAGCTCGGATTCATAACGGACATAGCGGATGCCGTGGCTGTCCTCTTCCGCTCGGCCGACAGAGCTGCTCAGGTCGAGCCGGGCCAGCTGCGCGGCCGGCGGCTGCTGCGGGTCAGCGGGGCTCTCCTCTTCGCCGGGCCCGGCAGCGTCCCGCGGCTCGACGCTCGGCGATATCGGGGGCTCCGTGTGGTCAAACTCCTCTTTCCCTTCGTCCCCGGGGTGGCTGCGGGCCGCCTCAGTTCTTGTGAAACCCGGCATCCCGTTCATGCTATTGTTAACCGGGGGAGAATGACTGCCGTTTTCGGAGAACGGGCTGTGGCCTTCGTGTTGGCAATGCTCACTATTGTTTCTAGCGGCAGGAGCCCCCTCACTGCTGCCGCTGCAGCTGCTGCCACAGTTGTCCACGGACGGTCTAGGATTGGCAGGCCGGTTTCCTGTGTGTTGGTGGCTGTCCGCGTCCTCCGAGGGGCTGACCAAGCCGTTTAGCTGCTGCTGCTCTCGGGCTTGCATTTTAAGGTGCAGTGCCGCCGGGCTAGCTCGAGCTAGCATGTTTTTCTGATTCTTATGAAGCGACGTTTGGACTTCGCTTACCGGCTGTGACTTCGTCCCTGTATCGGCGGGCAGACGGTCCTCCCTGTGGCAGGCCGGCTCTCCGTCTCCCCCCGCCGGCTCTGCCCTCCCAGCCCCGGTGAAAGGAGGAATTTCAGCCGGGGATGCAGACAGTGCGCTACTAGGCCCAGGTGGCACTGTGGCCATCCCACCGCATTAAGGTGGAGATTCGCGCTTGGAAAACGTTGAACACAATCTCATCCACAAGGCGGAGGGATATACAATCAATATACAAGATAGTTGACCGAATATTACATAAATCCAACGGTTTTTGAGGCGATAACGTATCCGCTGGCGACGTTAGTCGCTGCTTTCTCCTCGATTTCCCTGCTGCCGCAAAGTGCTGTCGCAGCAAACGCCATTGCAACAGCAGACGGAGACGTTTTACGACAGTGGTGTAACGCCTGACAAATGCAGGGTTTTTCCAGACACTAGGGCCAACTATCTACTGTAATTTGCTTACCACTTCAATAAAGTAATAAACCCCTTCAGTCGTTTTAGTTTAAATTACTTTTATTATTTTAAATGTAAGCAAAAACATGAATACAATCTCTAGAACATCATGGAACAGAAAATTAGAATAGAAAAACACACGAAAGTAAGGAAAACTGGACACAGTGGAGCGGGGTCACAATTTCTTTTTAAACAAAAGGTTTCTACATTGATGTATAACCTATAACTTGTATTGTCCCTCAACGTCTTCCCTTTATTTGAATCCCTGAAACAAGTGACACAATAACAAATGTGTGGTCTGTTTTTCTTTTTTACGTGATTTTACTCACATGATTATTTTAGTTAATGTCTCGACAATGAATGCGTCAAAGGTGACATGGGAAGTTGCTTTCCTGAAAGGTTCATACCCCTTTCCGTAAGTTCAAGAGCGGTTGACTTTTCTCACCAGCAGAGGACGCCAAGGTAAAATGTATTTGGGCAGATACTTTGTTTCCTTTCCCACAGCCACACTGTAGTTTCTCCAGCAGATGTCGCCAGTAGATGTGTTTCGTTCCCTTTCCTTACCCGTTTGCTGGATTGTCTTCATCTTGGAAAGTGTGTACAAATTTGAGTTAGAGAGGTATGTGCGTTTATCTTCAGTAACATCCAGGCTGTGAGACTTAATCATTATTATACTTTTCACTTTAACACTTACTTACACGTATCTGACACCTATGTACCTATGAGTTATTTGCTGATTAAGGTATAATACATATCACAATAGTCAGGATTTCTAAAACCCTGCTTTGCGTTTTCCTTCACTGAGACTTTGAGTCTGATTACATAATCACATTATTGCTACAGATTATTGGACAGATGTGTTAACAAGGTTTCTGACAAAATCAATGCCACATTAAGCATGGATGGTATTTTGAAGCAACTGAAAACCATAAATACAAACTGACATGGTTAGTGCTTAAAAATCTTTAATTCTGACAGACCCATTATTGCTCAGCATGTGTTGTGTGGTTTTGACCTTGGATGATGAACAACAGGGGCTCTGAGGTTGAGGCGCAGACTACAATGAGCATGGTGTGATAGCAGGACTACTGCATGGACCTAAAGTCTCCAGCTTCCCAAAATACGCAATTCATTCTTATTTCATAGATATAATCATCATCACATACCCATGCTCCAAAGATCCATTTTAGGAATGAGTTATTTATTATCAATTTAATTGTCCATTAAAATCACAAGGTATTCTTTTTAGACAACAAAACATGTTCTCATCAACAGTACTAGTGAGTTGTTACATAATCAATTTCTATTTTAATAAAACTTTTCCCAAAACTCAATTTAATGTGAAATGCCTCCTAATTCTTAGTGTTGGTTTTCATCTATATATGAAAAGAGAAGAAATAATCAATCTTTTTTGTTCATCCTATTGAGTAATGTATAAGAGAAAACCCCTGCCCTGTCATCGCTGACCTTAAAAAACTTTAAAAATATTTTTTTAAATTTAAAATTGTGATAGATACATCTGTATATTGAAAGTTTACCTGTAAATGGAGGGAAAAAAGGAGAAATGTATGGTGAATATTTTGGATTTTTCAAAGTCTGTTTCATATTCAGAACAATGAAAACAAATGTGACAGATGTCACATGTGACATCATGAAACTAGTAAGACTTGAGTGGAAATAACCTCAAAGACAGAAACAGCAGATTTACTTTAATCCCAGATTATCTGCAGGGTGGTGTAGTCCATCCTAGGTGGCAGCGTTGTTCTATCGTGTCCTCGAGCACGTTCATGTACTCAGAGATGAATCACTATTTGGAAAAGACAACATGTGAACTTTTAAGTCCAGTAGTGCTGCCTCATTTCCTACACATAGCAAGAGGAAACAAGATGCTTCTTTTGAGCCAGAATAGAGAGAGAGAGAGAGATAAATATGCTAAGAGAGGCTATTTCTCCTCTTGCCTAAATTCCCTTTTCTCTGTCAACTATCATGTGGGCTTGATATGTGGAAAGCCAGAGTCATATTTTGTTTGTAGGTATATGTTACAGAGACAGAGACGGAAAGATAGACAGGGAGAGAGACGGCCCTTTGAAAGCTAAGCCTTGGGGCTGAGAACTCTCTGAAGAGCTGGAATCAGACATGCACAATCAGTTCCCCTCTTCAAATCTCCTTTACAGGCCTATCTACTTGAACAGGCTTCTCTTAATTACTTTCTCTATCACTTAGTGAGCTGTGCCCGGGCTAGGAGCAGCAGCGTCTTGCCAGAGACACTTGGCTGGTTTGAACCTATATTTATATATCGTCTTTCTCACAATCCTGTCCCGTACCTTTCTACCCCACCCCCCACCCTCCTCCTCCTCCTCCTCCTCCTCCTCCATCTCCTTTTTTCAACTCCTGCTTTCATTGTACGCTGCTCTTGTCTCTCTGTGGCTCTCCCCATCCTGTCTTTACCCTTTTCCAAATATCTCCAGGGCGTCAATTGCGTCATGTGACTGGTGTGCTTGTGATTACAGCAGTTGGCAACTATGCTCATCTGTGAGGAAGAGCCCAAAATACCTTGAAAAAACGACAGCATGTACAGAAGTATAAGTTCAGAAGAGAGTGGCAACACACTCAGGACTACCCAGTTTGACAATGACACCCGAATACCCTCCTCTCTCCCCAGGCCAACCTTTGGACCCCCCTCCTCTCTCTCCTACTCCTGTCACGTTGGCTCGCTCTCCTCACTTCGCTCACTTTCCTGTGTCCTCCTCCTTTTTTTCTGTCTGGCGTCTGGTCCACTAGAGCTGTATTTAATTAGTTTCTGTTGGGTTAATTAGGGGCTAAAGTTAGGGGGTCGGACCACAACAAAAGCGGGTCAGGCTGGACGGATGCAGGTGCTCCGGTGTGGTTGCCAGATTCCACCGTTCAGATTAAGATGGCTGCAAATTGTCTGGAGTATTGGGGAGAGAGGTAGAGCCACCAGTAAATCGCAGGGGAGGAGGTTTTCCACCACATATGGGATGGCAGCTTCTTATGCGCTGCATGCTGGCATTATCATACTTATCATTTGATACATTTCAATGTCTTTTCTTTGCATTTTCAAAAAGAAACCACCATATATTTACAGGATTTCAGCTTGCTTTTTATATCTTTTCCCTCTCATATAATTATACTGGCACACACAGCTGATCTAATGTATGGTGTGTACATGTGATGTGTTTGCCAGTCTGTTCCTCGTTGCCATACAAGGTGCTGTGTTGTATGTTCTCAGTCATATCGCTCCCAGCACTCAGTCCCTTTTTTCATCTACGCGTGGCAGCTATACCCTTTTCCTTCTGCTTGGTCGGTTGGCTGTGCAGAAGGAAAAACATGTGGGGAGGACATCAAATGACCAATCCAGACAAGTGAAGTGTACATAAAATGGGCAATTCAAGCCTGTGAAGTGTACATCAGTGATCACATAAATGAAACGAATGACAGCAGTAGATGTGAGTCTAGAAAAGCTTCAGGCTGCAGCACTTTGAAGGTTACCTGTTTACTTATTGTACTTTTGGCATGTATTTACTATTTTCAAACATATCAAAATGGCTAACAGGGGCTTTTTAAATAGACATATGTCAAATATGCACTTCGATACAGAATGATATGTGTAACTTTGATTACAGAGAAGAGCGAGAAGAGCCCAAAGAGACCAGATTTGACCTTTTCTTCCATCCTGTGGAGATGAAGAGGGACCAGATGAACTGATACGAGGGAAGAGGAGAGGAGGAGAGAGAGGGCATCTCTGGCATGGCTGGAGACCCTCAGTGTGTGAGGGTCCTGGGGCCCTTTAGACAGGCGCCAACCCAGCAGGGAAGCAGAGACAATCACACAGCACCAGATTCAATGCACAGAGATGGGAGGGGACACAGAGGGGAGGGTTGAGGAGGAGGAGGGGGGTAGCCAGTGGGACAAAGAGCACAGCTGAGAAAGGTGGAGGACATGACAAGGAGAAGAGGAGGCAGGTCCAGGTGGAAATGGAAAGAGCTGTGGAATAAAATAGTTGAAAGGAGATGGATGAAGAGGGAGAAAACGACAGGGTGGATCAAGAGGAGGTGAGAGGAGAAAGAGCAAAAGGAAGAAAGAGCAAGCTAGAGAGAGATAGCATATATTCCCTCTGTAACAGTCTTTATCACCAGCCCAGATCGTGGCGTATGAACAGTGATCCAAGTCAACCATCTGCTGAGGCTAGATAAGCCTGGGAGAGCTGGGTATTGAGCTGTCACTCAGGGAAGAGCGCAGAAAAAGAAAGAGAGGAGGGAGAGAGGAACAGAAGAGAAATAAAGACAGAATGGGAGAGGGAGGGAGGGGTTCTGCACAAGGTAGGAAAATTCAAAGGAGAAGATTTGTGCAGACTGGAGAGCATCCGTCTTGTTAGCGAAAGACTTAACGTCTAATAGATGTCCAGCCCTGTCCTGCCTCGTCTAGAAATAATCCTTCAGCTGATGAGTCGAACAAAAAAACGAGGCTATTTATTGGGTGTCATTTTTGTCAACCCACACACACACATACACACACAGTCATGCACGGACACACACACACACACACACACACACACACAGGGTGTTTGTTTTCTCTCACTAACACACACATTCATACATGTCACTAGAGTTTTCAGTACTGTTTTCATTTTCTTAAACTAACTCTAAGATTCACAACACGCACACACACAAACACACACACACACACACACTCAGATACAACAATTGAAAAAAAGCAGGTATGACTCAGTTGATTAGACACCTCTACTGATGGTGAGGATCACCAGAGAGGAAGATGGGTTACTAGTTGATTAAGCCTATGTGTAGGTGATTAAGTTAAATCCCACTTAAACATACCCCCCTAAACCACTTACTGCATTAATATGAAGACATTATTATACTGTGTGTGTGTGAGAGAAAGAGAGAGAAAGTGGAAAAAAGTTTTACATTCAATATTGGTTGATTTGTGTCATCATTTAACTGCTTTTGTGTTTTTAACATGTACATCCAATCCCAGCTCTCCATTTTTGGATGTGTGTTTGTGTTTATAGTGTGAAACTGTGGTAGTACGGGGGCGTGAATTAAGGCCGGGAGGGGGGTCAGGCCCGGGAGTGGGGGTTAGGAGGGGATTAGCCGAGGCCAGTTGGATCATTTTACAGCCGGAGGACCCCCCCTCACCCTCTGCAGTCTCCTGGACAATGAGGATTAAACTCCTCTTGTTCCTCAACTCTGAAAAACGGCAGGGCGACAAAGACACTATTCCTCCTGGGTCCCCTGGCTGTAGCTGGGAGCTGAGCTGAGGAGAGGAGGGAGGGAGGGAAGGAGTGAAGAAGAGGAGGAGGAGGAGGGAGGCAGGAGGAGGCAGGGGGTCTATCCTAAAATTAATCCCGTCACAGTTTCCTCTGGGTGCAAAGTGAGATATGAGGCAGACATGTCTAATGAAACGCTACAGTCATCTAAGGGCACAGCGATAAAAGCATATATTAAACTAATGGAGCTCATCATTAGTGCTTCTATTAAGCGGATCGAGAGGGTTGTGCTCTCCTTTGGTGATCACCACGGAAGATTAATCAATTCCATAAAACTCCACCTTGTGCAGCAGTCGTATAGCAATATTTAAACTCACCCACCCATAATCTTCTACTAAACTATGACTAGACTCAGTTTCTATTTGTAGTTTACATTAGAAAAGTGTGACATCTGGGAAATATGCTTTTGACTTTTTTGATGAGAGTTACATAGAGATCTACCAATGTCTGTACAGCAAATAAGAAGCTAAAGCCAGGAAACATTAGCTTAGCTTAGCATAAAAACTGGTAAGAAGGGAAACAGCGAGCCTAGCTCTATCCAAAGTTTCTACCACAACATGTCGTTTTTACACTTCGGTTTTTGTATAGATAAAACAAACGTACCGTGTTTATTAGTGATCTTTGAGGTGCTGGTAGGCAGATTTTGGAGATAGCTGTTTTCCCCCGTTCTTTAAGCTAAGTTAAGCTAACCGGTTGCTGTCTGGAGCTTCATATTTAATGTACAAATATTGTAACAATCATCTGGCAAATTATCACATAAGCTCCCCAAATGCTTAACTATTCAATTGAGTAGTGTGTTTTAGGCTGTTTCTGTTACCATCAGACAGAGCCAGGCTAGCAGGCTTACCCTCCAGGCTTCCAGTCTTTATGTTAAGCTAAGCTAAGCCATCACCTGGCTATTTCCCCAAATGCCAAACTGTTCCTTCAAAAATACATTGTATGACACAAATAACAGCCATATTGTATGACTTGGGCACTCTGTGAACAAAAAGTCCTCCAAGCTTAGCAAATTGAAAGATAAATCTTATGTAAAAATCTAGTGTTGAGCAGTGTGTGATCATAGCCTGAGGCATGGTGATTAGGAATCCCTATGTAGCAAAGTGTCCACCCTGGGACATACTAGTGGGCTCAGTATGTGGCAGAGTGTCAGGCTTAGGGAAGGAGACCGATTTGGTTGGCCTCCATGTTTTACTGTAACAATGACTGTTGCTTATAGGAATAGAGGACAAAAGTAATTTTTTGATGTTGTGATGCTGAGAACCAAATTTACTGGTCAACATCCAAGTGTGAGGGACGATAAAAGAGGAAGACAATAGAAACAGAAAGTCCACTGGCTTGAATCTGAGAAAAGAAATGAGGGAGTCAATATAGGAACGTAAAGAGAGGATTGAAAGAGAGAAGCGAGGAGGAGGGCGAGGAGCACAACAGAACCAGGGGGAGTTAGAGGAGAGAGGAGAGCAGAGGAGGGGCCTTTCATACAGAAAAGCCTCTCTTTTGCTTATAGAAGGGAAAAAAGAGCAAAAGAAAAGCTTCTTCTCGCCTCCTGGACGCAGTGTCAAACCCAATCAGTGTCTGGTCTGGCAGTGCTGCTCGTCTCCCAGGCACCAGCTCACAATGGAGGCTAGCCTCGGCCGCCACACCTCTCACTTCCAATCTGCGTCCTCCAGGAAAGGCCTGAGAGCAGGGGGCCGCGGGGAGGGTCAACAATGCACCTCAAATGTTCAAATTCTCATAAAACAATCCATGTGTGGTGAGAATTGGATTAACTAGTAAAAGTAAAAAACTCTCCTCAAGTAGCTTTAGATCAGTTCATGTTGATTTGGACAGTTAATATCAGTTTTATTATTGTGAAGAAGTGTGGCTTAGGATACATGTCTGGGTGTAGGCAGTTATTGTTCTTAAAGATTTTCAATACAGGTGGATAGAATGGGACTTAGTGTTAGGGTGTATCTACGTAAAGCCAAACACAAACATGGATAAACTGCTCGACGATTACAACGACCAACAATCCCTGAGATGTGGAGTCCCGCGCTAATAAACGTGAGCAACAAGGCTTGATCCCTAAAAACCTCGCCACTCAAAAAGAAAAAAAATGTCTATCTTGAATAGACACCCCCTAAATCGCATTGTTGAGCAAATCCTGTATTAAAAGGAAAGAGTTACTCTGCATTTATACTCCTGAAGACTTTAGTTAAGCCAGTGCCTCTGCCACTTTGCAGCGCGGGCTTCATCGAGCCTGAGTAAATCAGTCTCTCAATGGCGATTGGCTGAAGCCGAAGGGGCCATCTTTTTCACACGCTTCCTCACTCGCTGCCCCCCCACCCCTCTCTCGGCTAGTGTTTACCCGTCACCAAACAATGGCTGGTTACTGGCAATTAAACAGCATTTCCCGAGGAATCCGTGGCACTGGTCTAATGGCATTACTGTTGGATGATTCAATCCTTGAATAGTCAACAGGATTTTGCCTCTCACCAGGAAAATACTGCTTTATCGAATTACCCGTATTACATAGATTTACCCAAAGCTTATGATTCAGGGTTCACAGATTACTGCTCTTCGAAAGATGGCAGGAGAAAGGCGTGATAGGCCAGCGGAGTGATGACTCCAACGCCTCAAAGCCTGGCGCTGCTGTCACTGGCACACTTTTCCCCAAAAGGCTAAAGCAGACCAAGGATTTACCCAAAAACCTCTGCAGATTTAGAGAGATTATCAATTTACCTGAATGCAAAGACTTCTTTTCTTTTATTGTTCTTTGCGTTTCTTACTTGGACTTTAATATCATATGATGCAAGTCTTAAAAGATGGCTTACACAACAACATATACAATCACACACACACAAACACACAAACATATAGGAGCCAAACTGCACATTGTGCCCTTTGACCTTCCATGGGTCGAGTCGGGCTGGGCAGCTCGGGGAACCAGGAAGACCGGCCAAGTCCATTATCTCACAATGAAGGGCTAATTACTGGGCCTGCAAGCCTCAAATCACACGGCAGCAGACTGCCTGTGTCTGTCCTCCGCTCACCCAACATCTTAATTGCTCTTTTATTCTCTCTCTGTTTTTACTGTGCCTCTCTCCCCGACTCGCTCTTTCTCTCGCCTCAGACATTTCACACATAAAAGCAAGATGCTAATTGCCTGCTATGGAAATATTGGGCCTGTGATTAGCCAGGCAGAAGGTTTGGCTGGCCTGTGTTTTTTCCCCATCTGTATGATGGAGTGTGGAGCCAGCAGGCCGGGTGTAGAAATAGGAAACTGCGGTCGTTGGTGGTGAAAGGAAATTCATTTTTCTGTCATTCACAAGCAGGGCATGGTTGAAAGTGTGAGGATTGTCATTGCTCCAGCGGCAATTTGTCAGACTGCTGCGCTGGCGAAATGTTGATAGAAAATCTGCTTGAACAAAATTACAGGAAAATTTGTTCAGTTGCTTTAAGGCAGAGTTGGATTATTGTTATCATTAGCATTGACATTATAATGAGAGAAATTATTTTGCCACCATATAGTTTAAATATCTGGACCACCAGTCTGGACTACTAACTGTCAACCTGAGTTAATAAAGGGAAAATAAATCAAATGCACAAAACAGGGTGGTGCTCATGATTGGCTAATTAATTTTTTATCCAGGTTTGATGAGTAATTTACCCAAACCCTCATTATGTTCTCCTCCCCGACCCTGACTTATTATCTCAATCTGTAAGTAATTTACTAATAATGAATGCACATAATCATCTAACAAGACAACAGGGGTTAGTCTTAATAGACTCCATCTTGAGATGCATATACATATGGAAATGAGACCCAGTGGGGGAATTTGCCTCAGCTTCTGCTCTCCTAACAGCGCCCTGTAACCTGCTTGTTTTCTCAAGAGTTATTCCTTTAAGGGCATTTTTTTCAATTTCAATGGAGAACTGACCAACTTTAACCCATCTCTGACTACAATCTGTTTTTCATCAGGAAAGGAAGTAAAAATCCTCTTAAAATACAATTCTGCAAGTGTGTATGTAGATTATATTTATTTATTAAAATTATATCCATTACCAATGAAACAAAGCATTTCAAGCAGCAAATTTGATTTTTATAGCACAAAAACGTTTTACAGCACGAGAAGAGGGGAAAGATGGAAACACAAGAGACAACATGGAGATATAACCGACCAAGTGAAAGCTATAAAATCGAGAAACAGCCCAAAAAACAATACAAAAAGACTTGTTTTAAGATGCATCCAAAAGATGTGCTGCTTTGGCTTTTCTGAGACTCAGCCGATTCAACCTCTTCCCCTCTGCTACTTTTTCTATTATGACGCATCCTTGAAAATCTTTAGTTCTTTTTCATACACTTCAGACGTTAGAAAGTTATTTTAGTAACTTTTCGTCATTCAGAGTCACCTGCCAATTGACCTCGGCCTTGTCCCAGTACTAAACCAAAGCTTTTTGAGAACCTTGGCGGATATTGAAATGCTCTTTCAGACACTTTCGCTTTGCTGTGGTCCCCCAAGTGCTTTGTTCATGATGTTGGAAAAGATGGAGAAGGGAGAGAGTCTGGTTTTCCCAACGATGGGAGCGGTGGAGTGTTTGGGCAGAGCAGTGATTGGTGGTGGTGGGGGAGGTTTGGGGGCCAAGAGGGGTGCAGGTCGGCTGTTCAAAGGCTGGCTTTTTGCATTGTTGGTCAGTTGGGGATTAAGGTCCTCTGTGCAGCAGAATAGCCCCTCTAATTAAAAAGGATAAGAAGGCAGAAAAATAGCGAGAGGCACGGGAGGAAGCATAGAGAGAGGGAGAGGGGAGAGCAAATTTGCAGAGAAAAGAAAGAAAAGAAAAACTGTTTTCAGTGTCACTCCTGCAGCCGGGCCCGTTGATTCAGACTGGATTAACTTTACACTCCTCCTCCCTATTTCTCTCTGTCACTCTCTCCCCCGGTCTCTTTCTGTCATTCTATCTATCTTGCAATTTCCGAACTTTGTTCTCCACATGCAATTTAATCTCTTGAAAGAACAGTTAAACAATGCATTCAAAGCAGAAAGGTGGACCTAAAAGAGAGCTACATCTGTATATTTGTTGGAGTAATCTCTTAAAAAACCTTGACTGGTTGCATGTAACAGCTCGTCCATTTCAAAAATATCTTTCATCTAATCTCAGCTGTCGCCAGAAACTAAAACCAGACAATGTTTCATTCTGTTGCAGGATTGCGAGGAGTGAGATTGTATGCAAGGTGACATTTTGCTGTATCCACCCAGCCACTTGCACCAGTATGTGTGTCTGTGTGTGTGTTTGTGTGTGTGTGTGTGTGTGTGTGTGTGTGTGTGTGTGTGTGTGTGAGAGTGTGTTGCTCAGTATTTGCCGTCATCAGAATGTGAATAGAAGGACTGTGTGCTGTGCCCCAGATGCTGGCTGACAGTAGGTGGGCTGTTTGCCTTGGGGATGCCAGGTTGTGTTTTTGTTTGGCCCTCCTCTGTCCCGCCTGCCTCCCTCCCCTCGCCCGGTGGGGGGTCCAGGGCTCCTGGGGCCGGTCCCTGCTGACCAATACCCAGGTATGAGGTCTCTCAGTTTGGCTAACACTAGCCGCAGGCCACAGGAGGTTAACGAGGTACCAGCAGGGACAAGACATTCAACCCTCCCATGGGCAAACCACAAGTGGTGGATGTACCTCAATGAAAGGGGGGAATATGATATGATGCAAGCCATGCAATAGTGGGTGCAAAAGGGGTTAAATGGTAATCATACTGCAGGTGCAATATAAAACACAGTACACTGATACTCAGTTATCAAAGACAAACTCTCCACCAAGGCTTTTTTTTTTAGCAAAAAGCCTCTCAGCTGACCACACGTAAGTCTTTAGGCCCGATTACGCTAGCATTTCCAATGGGGACATTTTGGAGCAAAATCCCTGTGAATCTATTGTGTTAAGTTTAACTTCAAGAGACCTTTGAGGGAACGGAGAGCTGCAAGGTAAATGGAGAAACCAGTACTAGCTTATTAGCGGTGCTGCACCAGTTATGCTTAACACTCTTCAGCCAGACACTAAAAAGGCGGGTTAGGGTTAGGCGGGAATTGATTAAATAAATATAGCTGTTTTAATAAAAAAATAAAAAGTGTTAACTTATTGTTTCATGAGCGACCTAGCTTGGCTCTTGTCTTGCCCGTTTATTAAATGAAATGATGTACATTTCTAAGAACATAATGCCAGGAGGGAGTTAAAGACAGTACAGAGACAATGCACTACCGGCTAGTAGCTCACTAACTAGCTCTGCAACTAGTTCCCATGTCCATGACCTTTAAGGTGCCTGAAAACTACAACTGAAATTTTGAAAAGAATTACAGGCAGCTATATCTCTGTTGTTTTCCTCAGAAACACCTGCTGTCCAAAGCTCATCAGACTCTTGAGCCAAAACAGTTACACTATAATTCAATATCCACGGACGCTCACTTTGGTTTGATGTAGAATCATCAATACATGTATCGCTTCCTCCGCCATGCCTATCAATAAATCTATCAATGTGAGTTCTACAGTGCAGATGGCAAAAAGCAAGCAGTCATGACGTCCAATATAGTTATGTGTGTGTTTGTGTGTGTGTGTGTGTGTGTGTGTGTGTAACAGATGGAGTCTGTTGAGTGGGCCATGTCATTGATTTGACCTTGAGATGGACAGTTGAAATGGTTGATACAAAACCTGAAGATCCACTAATATTGAGCACTTACATGACAGACAGACAGACAGACAGACAGACACACAGACAGACAGACAGACAGACAGACAGGATTATGAATATGTACAGTTATACAAACAAAAAGACCTGTAATAATGAAGGTAAATTACATGAATTCTGAGCAGTTTCCAACACTGAAAATAAGAACCATTTTCCACTAATTCACATTTAAAATGAATGTATATAATGGAACCAGATGCTCTTGATTCATCACTTTTCAAAATAGATAGACATGAAAGAATACAGTAATGTATATAAATTGCAGGTTATTCATATTGTATTGCAAATATGAATTTAAAAGAAGAGAGATTAAATCCCATAGCCACTAATGATTCGTATGATTTTTGCTATCATTTATGGTCTGTAGCCACATTAACCAGTCCTATAGGGAGCAAACAAAAGGCTGCTGGAGGAGTAGGCAGGCAGCACATCATACTTTCCTCGTGCCAGCCAGTATTATCCAGTGCACTGTGAGAGAGGGGTATCTCAGTCCCACGATGCTTAGCCTTCAATTCGTCTCCCTAACAGCAGGAGAAACCGTGACTTCGTCAATTGGCCCGCAGACAGGGGGAGGGCACATTGCCACAGACATTAACAAGCGACTTCACCTTTTTACAACCACGGCCCTGTTTAGCTGAAACGCTCCCCAGGGCTATTAGATATTTTCCGATGAATTATATATCAGAGCTGAAGATGAAAGGACTCTGCGTGAGCCAAGAACATAGCTGTGGGACAACAAGGGGACCAGATAGGCCTACTTAAGCCCGGTTAGGCTGTTTGTTTTAGTGTGATCGCTGAGGGAAAATGGGAAAACTCCACTAAAACTGTAAAACAGTGAAACTGCACATAAAGAGGGATTTAATTTAGCCCACTAATGACCAAAATCATATCATAATATTAACAAAATATGTTTTGCACATTTTTTCTCCAATTTTTTGTTTCACTATTGACAACACTGACTAAATCATAAATATTATATATATATATAT
>JAVQJL010070656.1:0-17771 GCA_036024295.1 Nannoperca obscura
TCATACTACTTTGAGGCAGATAAACCAATATTTAACTGTTATCCACTGTAAATTTCAAGTATAAGAGCAATTATTGACAGATTACCTCTGTTGACAAATGTTAAATAACATTTAAAAGACAGTAAAGTGACTGTTAATTTAAATAACTTTACTTTATTTTTCTTCAAGAAAACTGTAATTTGACAAGCACATGGTGTAGATTGATTGAATAATACTATGAAAAAAAAGAAATATGATGTTAAAATTGTCCATTTTACTGTATTTTTACAGTCTTTTCTTGATTTTATTACATTTTAGAGACGTTTTCTAACAATGAAAAATTGTAAATCTACTTATATTTGACTGTTATTTTAAGAATAAAATATACAGTAAAAATATGTATTTTTATTGTAATTGACTGTTAAATTAAGCATAGTTTTTTACTGTAATATTAGGGTAACTGTTTGGCAACTTTTGCTGCCAGACCGGTTTGGTACCGTTTTCTTACGTTTTTTTTTTTTTTTTACAGTATGGAACCAGCTTCCAGTTTGTTTACGGGAGGCAGACACCCTCTTCACATTTAAGAGTAGGCTTAAGACTTTCCTCTTTGATAAAGCTTATAGTAGGGCTGACTCAGGTGACCCCTGAGCCCCCCCTTAGTTATGCTGCTATAGGCCTAGACTGCCGGGAGACTTCCTATGATGCACACAGTTCCTCTCTCTTCCTCTCCCTCCATCTGTACACACTCATATCCCATTAATGCTTGGTACTAATTCAACTTCTTCCCGTACTTGTGTGCATTTTCTTCTCTCTCTTAACCTCCTTCTGCAGGTATTTCTGCCTCCAGAGCTCTGCTGCCCCCGTGCTCCTACTCACCAGCCGCTGCTGCTATTACTGTTATTGCTATAACAGTGTAACATTTTGTTACTAGTATTACTATTATATTGCTATTAGTAATATTTGTATTAATATTAACATCAATGCAGTTACCACAACTATTACTTTACATTTCTATGTAGAGCTGTACTTTACAACTGTATGTTCTCCTTCCTGATGAAGTTGGGGTGAGCTTCAGTAATGACCAATCACATGAGCTTCTCTCCTTTAAAAGCAGAAAACAGATTAAAACAGTGAAGAGAGGCATAGGTGTCTATAAGATAAAAAGCTTCAGTATGTTTATGTAGGTTATATTTTAGTAGTGTTGAGGATGAAAAGTTCTTGAACCAGACCATCACTGAAACCTGGTATAATAACAAAGTCATGTACAGTATGTATTTTTGGAAATTACGTCAAAATCTTCCACATTGTGTCACTTGATAAACCGAAAAGGTTAAATGAAATTCCTCAGATACAAACATTTAAGGTTCAGAGTCATTTATTTAGCATTATACAACACAGGGCTACAGAACACCGTGCAAGCTGTAGTCTCTTCATGCTACACACACAAAAACAGAAAACTAATATTTATGGTGGCATACAGAAGATGAATTAAGGAGTCTCACAACCTGAGGAAAGAAGCTGCTCTGTAATCTGTGGTACGGCAGCAGATACTTCTGTATCGCTTGCCAGATGGCAGTAGGGTGACCAGGCTGTGACTGGGTCTGGACTGTATTGTCTTTTAGTATCCTTTGAACTCAGGAATCACATCTCTATGATATTACTGATGCTTGGTAGATGGGTACCAATGATGTTGTGGGTGGTTTTAATCACCCACAGCAGAGCGCTTTGGTTCTGGGCCATGCATCATCCCAGGCCAGTTTAAAATGTTTGCAGTCAGGATGCTTTTTACAACAAACAGCAGTCTGATGTAGGTGTTATATTCAAGGTGTGTGAAGACTGAGTGGAGGGCAGTGGAGATGTGATCCTCTGTGGACCTGTGGGTTCTGAATCCCAACTGGTGAGGGTCTATGATGGTTGGGATGTTGTCTTTTATGTGCTGGAGAACCAGGTTCTCAAAGCACTTTATAAGGGTTGAAGGTGTGTTTGATGTATTTAAGGTACCCTGTGGAGGTTTTCTTTTTAAACCTATATTGTTAAAATCCTTGTTTGCTAGCTAGCACTTTGTTCTTGCCTTGTATAGCAAATTGCTTCATTAAATAGAAAACAATTGTAGTGCTTCTTAATTTTTTTAACTATATTTTCATATTATTATTATTTTAATAGTAAAGTTAAATATGAAGCCCATGTATCTGTCTCATCCTGCTAACTTGAGGGTACACTGTTTGTTCTTTTTCAGTCTGAGCAGCACCTCAGCTAATCAGCCCAGCAATCAGTCTGCTTTATGTCTCTGTGTGTGTGTGTGTGTGTGTGCGGGTGTATTCATTGCAGCATTCATTTCACTGCATCATTTGGCCTCCCTTCTCAGACACCTCCCGTCTTTTCACATTCTGTCACTCATTTTCTTTCCTTTCCACTTCCTTAATTTCTTTTTTTCAGCACCAACAGGCCCCTCCCACCAAAAGGCTGTCGGCTTGACAAGAACCTTGGAGAGTGTTTGTGTGTGTATGTGTGGTTGTAGGGTTTCAAAACAAGGCCACCAATACACTGGCATTCACAATAGACATGAAAACTAAATGCCCATATGTATGCACACACAGGCCACCAACTCTCTCACACACACATTGACCCAAGACATACAAGGTGGAGCCACATGCTCATTGACAGCATAAGGAAACCAATCACACACACACACAGGAATGTATGCAGATGAAAATGTGCCACATCACAGGCATAACACTGTACCACATTACACACACAAAACACACACACACACAGGAACGAACACACAGGGACAGCACCTCCCTTTATCTTCGTGAGAAGATTTGTCTCATCTGGAGGCTTGCGGAGGAGCTCCTCGCTTTCTCCTGCTTTTCCTCTCAGTCTCTATCCTCCCTCAGAGAAAATCAGCTCCAACTGCATCTCGATGCACATGGGGCGAATTCCTGCATAGATTGTGATATGTTCATATATGAACACATTCTCACTCAATACCATTACAACAGAAAGTAACAGTTGTCACTGAATAAACACACTAAAAACATTGAATAATGCTTTGTTTTTAACCAAGCAACCAAATCACTGCATGCCCAGCTTATCAAATTATTCATTTTCCAAAGCCCCAGGACCACGCTATTCTAAGTAGCCTTGCTGATGGGTTCAAATGTTCCTAGGAAAAACAATGTTTGCTGTATGGTGATACATTTAACTTTTAAAATAGCAGCCAATCGGTTCACCTTTTTGGAATAGAAAATCATACATTTGAATTACAGCTAACCCCACCAGCAATGTTGTCCAAAATATGATGGCGGTTTAGTCGGAACATGGTGCAGATTAATGGCTTGCACTCAATCTGCAACATATAAGAAAAACAGAGAAAATAAGCAAAGTTGGAAGTAGCATTGATGCACCACAAAACCTTTATGCGAGGAGGTTGGCATAGATGGATGGGTCAGTAAAGTATGTCACTTCTGTGTGATCAGAGACTGTGGTATACATCCTTTCTCCTACTCAATGATTAATGGGCACCAAAGGTTTTGGAATTGGTCTAGTAGATCGCCCTCAGCGAGCTGCCACGAACAGGCTAAAGAGGCTACAACATAACCCTTGAAGGCAATTGCATCCATCAAAGTCTGTTCACTAAAAGTGCTTGTTTTTGCCACTGACAGGCTAAGGCTGTTATCCGAAGTGTTTGACAACATTATGGCAAGGATCCCTACAGAGACAGACCTTTTTGTTAAAGACTAAGAAGAACTCGGACTCCCGTTTCCACCGTTGTCTTCCTGCAACAACCTACCTCTTGCGAGATTTTTGTTTCTGGTTAAACAAAAAGGATCTTACTCTGGGACAGCAGTATGCCAGCGTTGTGTGGTTCACTGCAGATGAGCGGAAGTATTACAGGATCTCTGTTTAAAAAGGGCTATCCTTTTTCTGTTTAGCTGCAGTCTACTGGAAGCATGGATGTATAAAAAGAACTGGATACAACGTTGGAGCTGGAGCCTTGTTTATTCCTATGAAAGTTGCTCAGTGGCGCATGATGAAAAGGTGAAATGAAAAATGGTTCTTACTGTGACAGCCCCAATGTGGCACCTGGGTGCCTGTCTGTGTGTGTGTGTGTGTGTGTATGAGGAGGAATTTGGTGTGGCAACTCGTCTTCCTTCCTCGTATTTGAATGTGTTTGTGACCTGTGAGGTTGTTCCTTTTCCCTGTGAGGTCTTTGTGATAGTCTTGTGTTAAACTATAATTGACCATAAGCAACTTTAGTGTGATCTCCCCCTCCTTGTCATCGGCTGTGGAGCCAGGCCGTGACATTACTTACAATAAATAACTGACAATAAAATTACCTGGATTTTCAGCATCGCCTGTGCATTGTCCCATAGAGCAAGTGCACTAGCGCTTCCTTTAACCTCGCCTCCCAATCACTTGGTCTCAGGCCCACTCAGTGACTCTTGATTTGGCTATTCATGAACTTTTAAGATATAATGGTTTAAATAAGGATTAAGGAAATTACTATTTAAGTGTAGGTACTTCAAAAACAATTATCAATTATAGACATCTCTTTCACAATGTAAGTGTATGTGACAGATCTGGAAGTTGTAATTACATGGTTTGACCACTATGTCAAATTGGCTTCAAAACCCAGCACACTTCTAAAGGGCTTGGCTGGAAGGGGTCACCACTGTAGCCATAAATAGCTACAAAATGGTGCTGCCACCCTGATGTGAAGAGGGAAATTGCAACTTGAACTTGTATGACTTCATAATTTAGTTTGACAGTGCTGGCAGGCCATAAATAATACATTTAATTCTTACATTTGTCCTCATGTGTTTATCATGTCATGAATACCCTTTTTAATCATGCATGTCCATTTATTTTATTACATACCTTTCAACTGTGATTAAAATACTAGTATTTGTATTTGTATTTGTACATCAGATGTACTGTAAAAGATTGGCATTTTAAAAATCTATATCATTTTTTTTACATCTTCTGTATTCCAGTTCTTCCAGTTTTATTAGCAACACATGGTTGATGGTAGGGAAGGACATTGGGATGACAGAGCAGAGGTTACCGCTACACTCACCACTCACGCATATACACATGCAGCCATGAGCACAACTCTACCACACAATGAGATCTATGAATTAATGGGGTCATGGGGCAGCAGAGAGTGGTGTGTGTGTGTGTGTGTGTGTGTGTGTGAGGATAATGTAAGAGTTGTACTTGGTGATGTGAATCACACACAAATACCACAGGTGTAATCTCTCTCTCGCTGTGTGTGTGTGGAGTGTAACACAAAGAAACTGTGTGTCTACCAGCAGGACACACAAGGCTCTTTTAATAATCAAGGTGGACACACATGTGCAAACACAACAATTTGTGCCATGGCCCATTTGAGATGTTCTGAGTGTATTCTCCCATGGCTGTCTGTGCTTTATGTGGCTAGTGAGTCATTAATTGCACACACACACACACACACATACACAAAATTATTCATTAATGGCCAATGTCTGGGGACCATTCTGGGTGCCATGTGATTTCTAAGTGGAAGGATTGTGGCAACAATTCTGTGAGGCAAATGCTTTTTGGCTGTTGCCTAAAAATGTTATTGGACTTTATTAGATTAATTACAGTTCACAGGGCTCAAAGGAACTTAAAGGAAGGACTGATTTGGGGAAATGAACTTGTAACACAAGTTCCTTAGATTCATCTT
Source organism: Nannoperca obscura (assembly GCA_036024295.1). NCBI lineage: Eukaryota > Metazoa > Chordata > Actinopteri > Centrarchiformes > Percichthyidae > Nannoperca > Nannoperca obscura. The sequence continues at coordinate 5,690 of JAVQJL010070656.1, forward strand.
ATCAATTTCATATTTGTGTGTCCAGTACAGATAGGTCCAGGAGCTTAGCACATTGATTGGAAGCAGAAAGAACCAGCTAGCCTAGCTCTGTTAAAAGGGAGAAATATACACACCAAGATGCCCAAGATGTTTTTTTCACCCATTGTATCTTTTTGTAGGACAAGACACTTAGGGTTGTCAGGTTTGCATAATCAAAGTTCTATAGGAAACCCAGGTGACTTTAACGGTGCCCTGTGGAGTTTTCTTGAAAACAAAGTTGTTTGTATATTGGTAGGACTGTATGTTCTGTCACTTATATGCATGCATGTGCATTCTTGGGCACGTACACAAGACAAAAAACTGCTCCATAGCACTACTAGGTCAAAAACTACACAGAGGACCTCTATGGAGCCAGATTAGTGACACTTACATTTGGCATCAACTTTTTTACATTCTGATGTGTTTTTCAACGACAATGTTCAGATTTCTCCTTCAGGTCACTCTGGAATGTTAACACAGTGACAGTTATATTTTTTGTCACAACGCTATGAAGGTAAATAATAATAGAACTACACGTTACAATGTTATGTTGAAAAGGAATGTGTGTTTTCACACAGAGCAAAAGGTATATTCACATAACAGTGAAAAACAAGGATGTTGTGCAACATGTTCCACATTGGTCTGTGCAGTATTTGCCACTCTAGAACTCCTAGTGGCGTTGTAACATGAATAAACACTGCCTCCTTAGCCACAATGCAAACGTTGCTAGCAGTAGATCACTATTTTTCAGAGACTTAAACAGTGTTTTTCTAACATCCCTACTAGCTATATCTGCATGCTGATATGTTTTCGTCCATATTTGAGTTTAAGCAGTTTAACAGCAATTGGCTGTGACCACAATACACCACATACACAATAATGTAGTGTGTAAGTAAGTGTAAGTGTTTTTTTCCCCCTATAATGTGAATACGTCATAGGGTTGTACTTTAATTTCAGCATGTAAACTTCTCACAGTGACAAAATCAATATGGTGATGTTTAGCAGCTAATGTTTAACACAATGACAAGCTTAGTTAAGCTTTTTAATGGTAACAGTTGCATACTAGCACTAAACATAAAGTACAGCTAAGGCTGATAAGAATGTCATTAGGTTTGCATGTATAGTCATAAACCACAATATGTGGCAAATTGAACATTTGACCAAATGCTGGCACAGAAGTCCTTTTAATTCACCCTGAGGGAAAAATAAATGTCTGTACCAAAGTTCATTGCAATTCATCCTATAGTCGTCATGATATTTCACTCTGGAGCCAATGAAAATAAACAAGCAAAGTTCACTTTGTCCACTCAACAACATTAATACATGGTTGCACTTATATGTTGAAATCATATCATACGTTGAAGATGAAACTTTGAACTCAACTGAAGGATTCAAATTAGCACTGATTAAATCATACTTTTTTATGCTGCTAACATTTTAAACCTAACTTGTATCTTATCTTATTATATCTAACTTCACTGTATTGCCATTCTAATCTATGCACATCAGTAAGCAGCAGTAAATAAGTTTGAACTTTTTTGTTCGGTTCAGTACAAAAGTGATGTAAGCACTGTTCATAAGGTTAATGACTCAGCAACCCCATGTTCCCAGCAGAGTTATCACATCATAATGCTTTATCTGGATTTAATGGAGAACGTAGCACACTGTATACAGTGGTGCTTTCATTTACTATTTTCAGCTACTGATTTAGTCTGTGACAGTGATAATTCAGTACACTCAGTGTTAAATATTGGTTTGTCCACATACTCAGCACCTCTATTTCAAATCAAACTTTTCTGGAGAGCCGAGATGGAACCAGAAGGAAAAAGTTGTGGACTATTAATTAAATGTAATAACAGTTAAAGAAAATGGACATAGTATTTCTCTACAAAGGAAAAGCTGAGAGTTCAGCTGCTGTGGATGAATCAGGTGAAGAGACTGAAGAACACCATCCATCATTCCATACATGCTGTAGCTTCTGAAACAAACAATACATATTGTTTAGGCTTTGAGGTGAAATAAAACAAATGCCATTAGTATATTTGGCTTTTTTTTACTACTTTGGCATCAGTATCACCAATTCCCAGTGACTTTAAAATGTTCTCATGCATCCACTCCAGTATGCTATTATAAATCATAACTTGAGTGCAGCAGTATTTTTTGCTAAGCTTTTTTACAGCATTTTCTTTTTTCGTAATAAAGAGCTTTTGTTTCTGCAAGCAAACCTTTTCTCACAGGACAACCAAGCTGAACAGAGAAAAACAAAAGGAGATGGAAGATAAGATTTAAGCATGGTGAAGCAGCAGAATTCCTGTGTATTGCCTGCTGGGCTGTGTGTGTGTGTGTGTGTGTGTGTGTGTGTGTGTGTGTGTGTGCATTTGAGAGCGAGGGAGGAGGAGGTTTTGATTGGAAATATTTGTTTTGGAAACTGAACGTTGGAAACCATGGCCTCTATCTCTCTTTCTCCCTCTATTCCCCCTATGTCCACCCTCCTGGTGTCCCATAACCAAAACGGACCCCTCCACATCAATTGAAACATTACACCTTCTCCATCCCACCCCCACCCCTTTTTCTTCTCCCTTTGAGAGAATTCAGAACAATGACATCCTTTATTCTCTCTCTCAGTCTGTCTCTCCAGACACTAGCCATCCCCCAGCTCCCCCTCCAGTCCATACCTCCACCCCTCCTTAAACCCCCCTGCCGCCTTTAAAAAAAACACAGACTTCCTCTGGCAAACATGCAAATTTACATAAACACATTTAATTGTGTGACTGCCTATCAAATATTACAAACTTTAATATGTCTGCAGACAAGTTATATATTTGAACCATGTTAGGATGGTAAATGACACACACACACACACACACACACACACACACACACACACACCAGCTGCCATCTCAAAAGCCAAGGTAGCTTTCATAGAACATTCTCCAGGCCACAGCAGAATGTTGCATTGTGTTATATTCTTCTATATTATATTACTGAATACTGATACTTTAGTGTGTAGGCAGCAGTTTAGCCCAGGTTCACACCTGTGGATCAGAACTAACAAGACATCAATGTCGTGTCATATTCACATTGACTTATTACAAATGAACCAAGAGCTGTAAGCATAAAACCCCTTTGACTGACAGCCAATTCATTCATTTGACAGTTCTGGTGACTGTTTTTCTGCATCATCAGCACTACATGGAATTCATATTACTGACAACAAGTCATGAAGCACTTTACTGTACATTATAGTGTTATTTAACTCTGATTTTCACAACTAGCAACAGGGAAATAAGGTTATGAGCATTGTTAGTCGAGACCACAGCAGCACCGGCACTCTGACCTCAAATATCATAAACAAGTCAATATATCAGAGTATTATATTATTATTTTATTTTAATTTTATAATTTCATATTATGTTTTTGAAAGTAAAGTCTTAAGTAAGTATAGCTGTTGGACAAATGTAGTGTAGATTTCTAACTAAAATGTAGTGGAATAGAAGTAGAAGTAGAAAGTAAAAACAAAATGGAAACACTCAAGTATAATTTTGAGGTAAGCTTTGAATACACTGTAATGTTGTAGTTTCCTTGGGAGGTTACTGGAGAAATCAATATGGGCGGTGCTATTGGTGCGTATCTGTCAATCACTTTCTTTTTTGGACTGTAATCCTTCCTCTGAACGCAGCGTTTCTTTTTATCTGGAGCATCAGAAACTTTTCTTAGGTTTCTCCTCCAGATTCCTGGTTGCTTTAGCCTACTCCGTTGCTTCGGTTGCCCCCCTCAGCTCTGGCAACCCAGGTTTTACTACCAGTGTGCCAGCACTGCCACACATTATTAGCTGATTTGGCATGCTTAATCTTCATGAATGAATGATACGCCTTTACATTTGTTTACCTCAAACCAGAGATAATGCCTATAATGCATGCAAGGTATCATGAGACATCGGACTTGTGGATACAAGGTGGAGCTAATTTAAACTACTAGACAGACAGCTGGGTAGTTTCATCTATAAGTACAGTACAGTAAAATGTACGGTACTTGAATAAATGTGATACCACTGATGATTAGGGGCTTATGGTTGTCAGTTGTACGTAGTGAATTGTAGATAGATGCTGCCTTGTAACGTCTCTTCTCTACTTGTGCTAGAGTTACTCTACGGTTTAGCATTTGCTATTATCCTGTCACTTGTTGTCACAGTGGCTGCTGTTCAGAAAACAAAATAGCAAAGACACATTTACATTTGGGGTTAATCTCATCTTTAATTAGATTTTTATAAGACATTTGCAGAAGTAAGGTAGTCTTTGCACATGCATTCAAGTAGTGCTCAAAATTGACTTCAGACAGGCAACATACAGAAAAGAGCCAGCAGGCATGTGTTTGGAATCATTCTGTGAGAGCAGCCACGGTTTGATTAGTCACAGATTTCTCTCTCTCTCTTTCATTGTGTCTTTCATTTTCTTTCTGCCTCCCTCTCTGATCACTCCATCTTTCTTGCTACCTCTCCTATCCACACTTTCTTTATTTTTTCATCCTGGAGAGAGTGTTTCCAGCCACAGACTTGGATTCAGACCTTACATTAAACACACACACAGAGAAAGAAAGAGGAGCGAGAGAGAGAGAGAAAGGTTTATACAGTTCATGCTTTTTATGCCACATTCAGCAGAAAACCACTCTAAACCCAAGGGATCTGTGTGCACCAGACATGAAAACTTGCGCAAAAAGAAAAAAAGAAAAGGCAGTTTGGAGGAAGAAAAGAGGAAAAGAAGGAGGGCTCTAATGGGAACAGCTCTGGCTCCGCTCTCAAATTGCAGCATCTCTCTCTCTTTTCAAAAAACCACCGGAGTGCCACAGAGTGTGGGGACTGCAGCTAGTCAAATATTGGTTTTGAATGATGTAAGGAACATGGCATTCTGGAGAGCCACAGCCAGCGCTCAGCTTTGGAGACCCAGGCTGAGTCTCTGGTAATGCGTCTTCAGGCACAGAAACATGGCACTGTCTCCCACTGGCACTTGTCGATACAGAGAGCAAGGGGAAAGAAAATCCTGCATGTGTTGACTGTGGATCCCATAAGACACCTCATCTTACTCCTGCTGATCCCTTACTGTCTGGAGCTGAGGGGAAATATGGCTTTTAAATGGGAAAATCTGTAATATTTAAACTTAATACATCTGCAGGGGGTTGATTTGGTTCTTGATGAGTGCCAGTGACTCAACTATTACTTGGCCAGCTGCTGAGATTTTTGGCTTTGAGAATTCACTTTCCACTCTGTGTGTTGCCTTCTCCCCCCACTGTGGTAAACACTCCCATTCTCAATGATGTTTTGATTTAAATACACAGCATCTGCTGCCAGAACTGGAAAACAGTTTCCTATTGTCCCTGTTTGCCAAGGGTCATTGTGTATACTATCATACAGTTTATGGTATGCAGCAATATATATCATGGGAGATGGCTGTTGGATTTAGAGAAGTGCAGGAAAATTTGAATTGTGCAGTTAAATTCCAAACTCCATGATCTTTCATGATAAATACCCAACTCAAAGTTCAATGAATTTATTCTGTCTGTGATATCTTTTAAAACAACTAAATACCACCAAAATGTATACTTAAACAGTTTAATCCTGTCTTTAGCAATATTCCCATTTTAGATTATTCCAGCATTATTAAGAACAAGAAAATAACAATTAAATATATTTTATTTTAACATTTATAACACATTAAGATTTCAACAATTTGATCGTCACAGAAAATGATCCTGGCTTACGCAAAAAGTATTGGAACAAGCTCGTCTAAATGCCCCCAAAAACACTTAAGAACTAAGTTCAGGCTATAGAAGCATACAAAATAATATGATACTAATTTCATAAATAGAGTTTGTTGAAGTGGTCTACTTTAAGATGGCTGCTCTTCTCTCAACAGCTTGATACTATTAGTCTCAAACGCAGGTCATTCATCTTCATTTATGTCCTATGCCCTGTCATTGTGTGTGTGTGTGTGTGTGTGTGTGTGTGTCTTTATGGGTTTTCAATGGTTGATCCTTCTTCAATGGATTTTCTAAAAGAACCACACAAGCCACAAAACAAACACACACACACACAATGGTATGACATAGTTTGGAATGAAACACAAACAGCCATTGTCTCATGGAATTTCAACGAAACGTTATGATTAAGGTATCACTTGAATCCAAAAACCCACCCAAAAGCAAATCCCCCTGATGAAACTTTGGGATTTGCTACAAAAAAAGAGCTTACGTACATTGTGGCTTTGCTGCTGCTGGGCTGGTTACACTGAGTACATTCAAAAACCTGGAGTCATCAGTTTTGTTCCCAAAAGAAAGGAGAGGAGAGCAGAGAATGTATACAAAACCCAAATTATAAAACACTCCACTTCCTGTACAACAGAGGGTTTTTCTCAGTTATACTTACCAGACACTATATGTTCAGAATGATAGCTATAATGAACTGGCTTTAGAAGTAGCCAATATCCTCTATGGAAATGTGGTTACAGGTTCCCTGTGGAGTTCGTATTACTTGTAGGAGTGCTAAAGTGCTGTTTTTTGCGTGAGTTTGTCTCTGTTTTAACGCGGTTTTGTGACACGAAACATCATCCTGACATTGGTTTTACACTGATGTAGGGGTGGCACTAACATGCCAAATATACTCCAGTGTGCCAGTAAAGAAGAAGACTGCTAACAAGTAAACGTGGATGTAAACAATGCTTTAATATTTAGCATTTTTAAAATGACAAGCATAGGCTCAAGTTCAAGTTCTTTATCTGTTGTGTGTCGTCTTGGTCTCAGGCTCCCTCTAACAATGCTTATACAAGGTGGGCATTATCAGCTCTTGATCCTAAATCTGTATTACAAATCTTCTACTCATCTTTAGAATGAGCTTTAAAGCATTCATTTGTTGGCCACTTTTGGCAACACAACAAGTTGTAAGCACTTGACATTAACATTCACCTTGGGTGATACAATCACAAGTGGACTGCTCTAAGTACAGGTGTGAATTCATTCATTCATCTGCACGGACTGGGAGCTCTGAGCACCGGGGGAGTGTTGGTGTTTACACTGCTAGCACAGGAGCTTTGGACCACCGGACAGAGGAGGTTTAATGAAGCAAAAAAAAAACAAAACCTCTATTTAAGCTTTAAAGCTAACAGGACTAGCTTCTATTAATTTGTACAGCACTAAGGATTATTTAAACCTTATACTTAATACTTGTTGATAAAGCCAGTGCAATACATATAGGCTACATATTTGTTATTGTATAACTGTTGTTTTTGTTAATAATGACATATTAGGGTAGTAGTAGTAGTCTAGAACTTTTAAAAGTAAAAATTATCTCATCTCTCAATAAACACTGCTTTTGAGCAAGTCACTGCTCCCTCCAACAACTGGGCAGCACTCAGTGTGAATATGTGGAACTAAAAGTGAAGCAGGGTGTTTTGGGGAAACAGCATGAAAGTTGTGCTGATTCCCCCTGGATAAATAAGTATTTAAAAAATCTGGTTTTAGTCTTTTTATGTGTGTGTGTGTATTCACTGTTGTGGGCGATACTCTGGGATTCGTGGGTTGACTCCCCAGCCTGAATGCCTGTTCCAGTTTCTATTCTTGCCCGGGATGTGGGGAGGAAATGGGAGAAGGAATGTGTCCCTTGTCCCTTGCACGGATCCTTTAGGAATATATTTTTGGAGCACACTACCGGTAACTTTACTAGCAGCTTTATTTATGTGTTCCAGAAATGTTCCTGTTTTATATACTACAGCAAGTGTGGACAATAATGGCTGGAAATAGAGCCTTGTTTTCCCAGACATCCTCTGTCATTCTACTAAGATGGATACAGTCAGACCAGAACAGACGATAAATGAGGAGCATCAAAGACCATTTAAAGATCCAAGATCCTTACATTGGGTAAACAAGCGCATTCTAACATGTTGACCTTTTTATTTAAGTCATATTTAAAATCTATTAATAATACATCTCTGCAGATCTTCTCAGCTATATGGAGGGTTTTAGCATCTTTCAGCTAGATTTTTTATGTGACTGAGTCACTGTACACTGCCTGCTGAGCACCACACAGACAAAGTTAGCAACTAGCCGGTGAAGATTGTAGAGCATTTAGCAGCTAAAGAGACAGATAGTTCTCAGGAGTTAGTGCAGACCAAAAACAGGGCTAAACAAGAGTGTGTCCACCTGATGAATGCAAGTCCAATATTCAAACACCACTCCAAATGAATGCTAATAATGTACGTGCTAGCTCCCATAGTGCTAATAAGAAATGTATTCCACGCTACATTACGTTTCCTACTAAATGTAGTTGCTAGAGCAAATGAGTTGTATATAAATGCAAGTCTTACGATGTCGTAAAAACTGTTGTTTATTTGAACACAAACTACTTCTTTATAGTGATGAAACTGCAATTAGAGCATCTTTAGCTTCTATTATGTGACGCAGGTGAAGCAGACCACATGGGTGAGATATGAGATCCTTCTGTCTTAATTGCCAAGTATCCTTTTATATGATGGGCGAGGTTAGCTAGTTGCTCTATATCACAACCTACTGGATGCATATATGTGTTACCTCCAATTTCAAGATGAGTCTTCTCAAATATTTTAAGATTTTACAGGACGAGAAAAGAGAAGGGTTTTGACAGGATCTTATTTGGCATACAAAAACAGATAAATAAAAAAGTCACGTAAATGTTTTTGTCTTTAACATAATCAGCCATTTTTTGTTTTATTGTTAATTTTCAGTCATTCATTTATTTGTTTGTGGTGTTTTTTCACTGCTATCCCCAGAGATCTCCTGTCAATCACAGAGAGTGGGTTCTTCTTCTGTCGATTACGCTCTTTTCTGCACACCACAGGAGTTTCATAATAAACAGCAGCCATCAAAGATTTTAAGAACTTGCAGGAGGCTGAAAGAGAATTTTGCAACCAAGAGACAGAATTTAATAGAAACATGAAAACATTAAGTAGCCATTCCTAAACAAACATTTTATTATAAGTGACTAAATCAATGCCTCTTTCTCCATTCTTAATCATATAAAAGCAAAAAGCACCCCAGGCCATCATACAGCACTCTGTGTAGCATTCTGCCTGCAAAGCAACACGAGGTCAGAGCCTCCAGCTAGAGTCCCACTGCTGCACATACACTGGAGCTGTGTGTGAGGGGCAGGGTGGGGGTCACGAGGGAGGAGTCAATCTGCACCGCTAGAGTGTGTGGGCTGCAGTGAAAGAAACAGCCGGTGGCTGAGGACAGCATGACAGATGCCCTTTTCACCGCCAAACTTAGGCAGTCTGCCAGAGGTCAAAGCATCAGGTCAAAGGTCAGCCCGCCTGCAGTATGCATGGTTCGGGCAAGTTATTGGACAGATATGATGATCAGTGGTCACAGGATTCAGCTTGTGGACAGCACAAATATTAGCGAGGAAGCATTACTATGATGTGCCCCAGTGCACTAAATGCACACTCCAACATGGGTGCAATGTATGCATGGGCGCACACACACACACACATACACACACACACACACACAAGCACACACACACACACACACAGGTAAAAGCAACACTAATGCCATCTCTAATGCCTCTGTATGGAAAATGAAAGATTTATTCACAAAGAGACCAACATTCAACCCTGAGGCCTCTTCTCACAGGAAATGGATCCTCTCTTCATCTGTGTATGTGTGTGTGTGTGTATGTGCGTGTTGTTATTATGTGCATGAATGACTTGTTGTGACATGCTGGCAGAGCATGCCTGCGCACACATACACAAAGACCTGGATGTTGGGAGGGGTAAATAATGCATCCTATTTTTAGAGGTCTGCTCCAATTTGTGCTCCTCTCCTCTGAACCCAAACAGAGTCAGAGCTAATCAGTGCTGCCTCCCCACAGCCACACAGAGAGCAACAAGCCGCAGCCTGGTTGTTCCTGTGTGGAGAAAATACCTCCATCTCTCCACAGCTTAGCAAAATGAGAGGCAGAGTAGAGCTGTTTTGGGTTTTTCTTTTTTAAATCTGTCTTTTCGAACTTCTGTAACTCTGTGATATCTTGCCCAAGTCTCCGTTTTATGATATTTCTTATATATTTGTGTACATGGTACTTGTTGCTGTATGGATTTTAATGTTAAGCAGAATGAGTTTATTCATATTGAAATGTATAATAAAAATACAGCTGCCTTGCCTTGCCTTGAAAACTCTTTATAGTGTAAATTTGTTAATTATACAACCTGAAGTGTCTATTTAGGTTTCATGTTGATTTTCTTCTGACTTCAGCGTGTTACTACAGTGAGTATTGGGCTTTGGACCCATCAGTGCTGTGAACACATCCTAACCTCACTACGCGGCCAGTGTAGAGAGGTGTGAGGATGCTTTACCACCGATTGGTTTGGTTCAAATCAACGTTGATGCATTTGCTGTTTGGTTTGGTTGGCTGGTGAGGAAAGCTGTCAGTCAGACTCAATGACTGCTGTTAAAAAAATGGAACACGAGTCCACTTCCAAGCAGTGTGTTTCGTTTGAGGTGTGAAAGCAAAGCAGACCGACCACAGGGCTTTGTCATAATAAGTAATACTGAATTTTAAAAGCAAAACGGATATTAAATCCATCTGCTTAGCAATATATGATCCTCTACAGGTGCATCTCAATGAATTTGAATGTTGTGGAAAAGTTCAATTATTTCAGTAATTCAAGTCAGAAAGAATCACAGTCAGAATCAGAAATCCTTTATTAGTCTCGCAGTGGAGAAATGTACATTGTTGCAGCAAAGTGAACAGTGCAGGAGAGAGAAAAATAAAATACAGTAAGTAAAAAATATAAATAAGTAAATCAGTAACATGGTAAACCAAGTACACGTGATGACACTTCTCAAGATAATAAGTACTGAAATAAATTTAGTGCATAGTAAGTAGCAGCCAGTAGTAACAATATTATACTATGAAAGTGTATATATCTATATATTGCACATTGTTGTTGGTATTGCATGACACTATGTGTAATGTGTAAATGAAACTCATATATTATATGGATTCATTACACACAGAGTGAAATATGTCAAGCCTTTATTTCCTTAAATTTCAATGATTATGGCTTGCAGCTAATGAAAACCCCAAATTCAGTATCTCAGAATATTAGAATAGTACATTTACACCAATTAAAAAAGTATTTTTACAAAAATGTCAACATACTGAAAAGTATGTTCATGTATATGCACTTAATACTTGGTTGTGGCTCCTTTTGCATCAATTACTGCATCACTTCGGCGTGGGCATGGAGGCGATCAGCCAGGTTGCATTGATAGCGGCCTTCAGCTCGTCTGCATTGTTGGGTCTGGTGGCTCTCATCTTCTTCTTGACAATACCCCATAGATTCTCTATGGGGTTCAGGTCAGGCGAGTTTGCTGGCCAATCAAGTACAGTAATCCCATGGTCATTGAACCAGGTTTGGGTACGTTTGGCAGTGTGGGCAGGTGCCAAGTCCTGCATGAAAATAAAATCATCATCTCCATGAAGCTTGTCAGCAGAAGGAAGCATGAAGTGCTCTAAAGTCTCCTGGTAGACAGCTGCATTGACTTTGACTTGATAAAGCACAGTGGACCAACACCAGCAGATGACATGGCTCCCCAAATCAACACAGACTGGAAACTTCACAATGGACCACTGAGCAAAAGACCAATTCTTTTTTTCTTTAGCCCAGGTAAGACGCTTCTGATGTTGTCTCTGGTTCAGGAGTGTCTTGACACGAGGAATGCAACAGTTGTAGCTCATGTCCTGGATATGTCTGTGCGTGGTGGCCCTTGATGGACTGACTCCAACCTCAGTCCACTCCTTGTGAATCTTCGCTTTACAATCCTCTCAAGGCTGCCGTTATCCCTGTTTCCTGTTCACCTTTTTCTACCACACTTTGTCCTTCCACTCAACTTTCTTTGAGAATGCTAGGATACAGCACTGCATACATATATATATACACTACCGTTCAAAAGTTTGGGGTCACCCAAACAATTTTGTGTTTTCCATGAAAAGTCACACTTATTCACCACCATACGTTGTGAAATGAATAGAAAATAGAGT